>JAVTVY010011458.1:0-51458 GCA_036873755.1 Hanleya hanleyi
TGTGTGTGTATAAGAATGTACAATGCATCTCATACCTTAGGTTAGTATCACATGAGGCTGTGGCTGTGTAACATTTGGTGTCCCAGGGGTGGGGACATCCTCCCTGAAGCAATTAAGCTTACGGTTGAATAAGTGTAGCATCATATAATCTTCCGGAATATATGAGAAGTGGGGGCGGGGGGGGGAGGGGGGTTGGTTGGTTGGTGGGGGCTTACATCAGGAGACCTAGCGTGGTGGGACATCCACAGACATCATTTAGATCCCTATATTGAGTTTTTCACAGCTGAAGCTATGGACTCGATAAAAGTCTGTTCAGTTTTTCAGGAATTATTGTCCGGAAATTAAATTTTAATTTTGCTCCCAGGTGTTACCACCTACATGTATAGGTGGAACAGCACCAAAAAAAACACAAAAACACACACAATCACATGGTCTTGTTACCTGTACCTCCTAGATTTTAATGTATCTATGTCAGTGGCTTTAAAAACTGCAAGGCCACTGTCTCTGTTTAATTCATTTGCTGGAGAAATGTATATATATACATGTTCCAGGTCCTAAATCACCATACTGTACACAATTGAATGGCATGGCTGTAAACCAGGAACTGACTGTAATTTAGATGCAAGTGGCTTCAGACAATTTTGACAGTCATTACTGTGAACCAATCACTGATGTGCTATCTATGCAAATGAGAATATAGAAATTCGTACCCAAAAACAGACAGCCACTTTAGGTCCAGATGAATAATTTGCATATAACAGAAATTGTAGAGTAAACACAAGTACGGTATACAGTCTCGGACAGAGCTTAACAATAGGTGTCTTCCCTTAGACAGGAGCAATATGCACAACAAATATGAAGTTGATTGATGAAGGCATTCAGAAGTTATCGACGGAAAAGATTGAACAAAAGGAAAATTTGCATATAAGGGGATTTGTAGATAAAAACCCACTTCCCAGTTTCGGACATTGCTGAAAAGCAATAACTGTTTTCCCCTAGGCAGGATCAATATGCACCACAAATTTGAAGTTGATTGACAAAGACATTCAAAAGTTATCTGATGGAGAAGGAAAGTGGGAAAAAGAAAAAGCGGAAGAAGAACAGAAACTGACAAACATAAACATGTAAGGCATCCATATGGATGGTATAAGTCCGGGATAAATTCAGGGATGCATCAGTTTTAAGCTTATTGATCTTGATGTCTGTCCATCCATCTGTCTGTTAACTTTTGATGACTGGTCATAATATATCCAGTTTCAGGTTATGTATAGATACGATACAAAACTTTGAGTAGATATAACAATGTCCCCATAGGGCAAGGAATTGCCCTATTCATTTTTGGCTCGGACTGTCAAGGTCACTGTGCCATGAGCAATGCAAGATCAATGGCATGATGTCTGTGCTTTTAACTCCAGTTCAGGTCTGTAGAATATGTGACCAGATTGCCAGTATACCTCAAATTGATCAGGACAAATAAGAAACCTATTGATTCTGAATTGTGTCTGTCCATCCGTCTGCCTGTCTATTAACCTCGCTCTTCCATGTGATATCCCCTGTTCTAGGATATGAATTGTGGCCTAAAAATCTTTTTTAAAAAACCCATAAAATTATACCCCAAAAAGTAGCATAAAAAAGCATAACATTTTAAGAAAAATAGCATAAAATCATCAAGATATTTCCTCAAATAGTCCTGGAAGTATATAAATTATCAAGATCTCACAATCACATAAGATACAAAGGTTCTTGAGATAAAAGTAAATTCCCAGTTGGGGTAGAATTTTGATTATAATGTGTACTTCAGGGACAGGCAGTGTATGTTATCTATATGATTGCCATTGTAGGCCTACTGGTAAATTAGGGAGGATAAATGTGATAAATGGTAGTAGTCGCCGATTTCCTCTGCTCATTTGTACTGTTTTGTGTTGTTACTTATCGAATACCTTATTTGGCCATCTTTTAGTGCATGATTGTTATATGGTAATAATGTGGTTCTTCCGGAAATGTTTTACCCACTGGCAACCGAAATGTTGTGTTATGACTGAAATATAGTTGCAAGTGATGTTAAATCAAATTCACTCAGTCACCCCCGGCAAAACTGCGTAGTCACAATTAAGCCCAGTCAAAGATAATAGGATGGCCAATTTGACTGATGTGTACATGTTATTTGGCATTTTTGTTCTTGAGGAATTATCACTTACAACAGTACGAGAACAATGACATGGTGCCAACCATAATACCCTCACGTAGGATCCAGTCACTCTATAAGGATCATTATACATGTAAGTTTTTATCAGCATTAGGCTTTTAACTGGAATTTTGAAACAGGTAATCTCAATATCATATTTTTCAGGGGTTTGCTGAAAACAGAGTCTCGTTTCTATCTCCATCATGTTAATATCAGGACTTTAAGGTGTCTTATTTAGAAACAGGGATCGTGTCTCGAAGACCCCAAAACTCGTTATAGCAAAAAGCCTGAAATAAGTACATGTAACTGTAAGCTAGATGTATACAAGACATTGGCCTTGTTTTTCATCAAAATTTATTGGAATCCTACTGGATTCTTGCAATCTGTTGGAATTCAAAGCCATTGTTTCTAAAAAGATTGTTAAAATTTTGACAGGAATCTCTTGGATTCTTGTGAAATATTTTACGGGAATGCTAATGGGAATTAGATTTCCAGATTCCTGTGGAAAAGCAAGCCTGGGCTGAACTCGAAATCAAGATCCATGAGAATGCAAATGGGAATCCAATGCTATCATTTCTGTACAGATTGTTAGAATGTTACGGGAATCTGTTGGATTTATTTCCTGTGAATTATTTTGCGGGAGTGCTGATCTGATCCCCGTGGAAATGCAAGCCATGGATCAGTTGGATTACTTCAATATTTGTGTGTAGAGAAAGTATAAAGGTAGCACTCCCCTTGTTTGAATTATTAGAAAATTTACTTGCACACAGATTCTCCCTGATGGATTAGTACCGGCTATTATATCTAATGCTTTGACTTCAGGGATAAAATGTCATATCTCATAAATCGGTCGGTTCCCAGGGTCGAGTCACTGATGCCGTTATCAAAGCCCAGTTTCGTGTTTCTGTGTCAGAAAACATGAACTATGGCTATTATCCAGCATCATCTCTTCATCTCCTTTGGGCAAGACTTTGACAGCATTTGTAATAACACAATATTACCACCAGCCAGGGTGTAATATAGCCCGGTCGGCCGGTGTACTGGATCATCGCTCACTCAGCAATTCTCTAGGTGTACCTGATAGATGTGACATTGATCTGGGAGAGAAAACTTGGACGTTTCCAGACTACAATAGGTGCTCGAGTCTTCTTGCCTCTGTGATCTTCAGTTCTTTTTATCTGTGCATCTCGAGCAGAATACGATTACTGGGGAATGTATACAGACACTGGGAGAGCTGGCTCGAGGATGCTGAGCATGATAAGATTTTGCAAGATTGGCCGTCGACGCACGGAATGCTGTACCGACTGATTGGCCTCATTGATTTCAGCAGATTTGTCATAAGAGCTGGGATTGATCTTGTTGGACCAATTTTGTCTGTGCGTATTATCAGTGTGGATCCCATTATTTACAGCGGTATTAATTGCTCCCTCTTGGTAAAGGGATTTACGAGGCTTTGCTGTCCGCTCTTCCGTGGAATGGATGTGATAATGTGACAAAAGAAGCGTTAAATTGTGGTGCACCACAAGGGATGATAATATCTTGCACTGATGACGGTGAACTATCCTAGTCACAGTCGCAGCTCTCTCACACATTTCTTATTATTTCTCCTTTAACAGGGTTTTCAGGGAGTGGAGAAAACTCAACCGATGTACGGTATGTTACTTTGAATCCGGAAAGTCGGCCGGATATAATTCCCACGGGGATGTCATCTGCTTCCTCCCTTTGATCATCAAGGAAGCACTTCACTGGATGAAGCCAGTCCAATACTCATTTCTACCAAATTAAGTGGAAATTGGTAACTAATAGCTTGGCAAGGATCTTCCCTTTGGTAAGTCTTTGCACCAAAATTAATACATTTCATGATGTCTAACATGTATTTGCTGAAGGTTCACTATTTGCTTCTGCTAAGTAGTGATGTACATTTATGATTTTGTAACCCTCCACTAATGTATTGTTCAGTAACAAGTTTGTTCAAATTTAGGTACATGTATCTTGTAAATAGAATTTTATTTTCTTCAATCTAAGCGTGTACATATGTATTACTTTCATACATGTATGCTGCATGGTTGTTGCAGGCAGAAATTGGAGATTGTTAGCACAAATATGATTAATTATACCATTTAGAAAGTGAACAAATATTATATTTAAGAAAACACTTACTTGGTAAGCACATCTACACATAATGGAACTGAACCCATAACTCAAAGTAGTAAATGCAGGCACTCTTAACTTTTCTTCCGCAATGGAAATTCGAATATATCAGTTTAGATATATGATAAGTCAATTGCTCAAGTGATCTTGATTGAATGCTTACATTACATGTACATTACTCTTTGAGTAAGTGAATATTAATTAAAGATGTAATCAGCTTCAAAATCTAGGCTGGAATCGATGTTTCTGAATCTCTGCGATAGTAATGTACGTTATATATGACAGGCACAAGCCATAATGTTATCTCATGGCTGCAGCTTTTCAACATTCAGATTTGGGAGTGTCGCTACGTCACATAAACATCACGCAGTGAAATCAGTTTCATTTATGCATGCAACAGATAGTGATGAGACAGAAAGCATATCAAAACAGGGAGAGTTGCAAATTTCTCTGACGATATACATACATGTAGTAACCTAGAAACTGAATGCCTCAGCATGTTTTGCTGTTGAAAAAAAGTACAGGTGAGAGTTGACAAAATTTGTCGATATTGAGACTGATTACATCTTTAATATTCATGTTTCCCGGATGTGACAAAGAATAGGACCCCTCCTGTAAGATTCCCGGGTGTGAAAATAAATAGGACCCAAACATCGTGATATGACTGAAAGATTGTTGGAAGCGACAAATCTAGCTGACTTATACAGCCTATTCTCAGAGATAGGACTTTGTTGGTGAAGCACATCAGTCATCATCTTTGACCATGATAATGAGGGATATGATTTCTTGGCGAATGGATATATTACCATTCGATTAAATCCGGTTACCTGATTGGTCAGCTAAAATATTTGCGACTGTAAAATTTGCATTAACGCCCGCAAATTGTATCAACGTGCCATGCGATCATTCTTGGTCGTCTGTTTCATGAACACCTGGCGAACAGGCAACCTCGAGTATACAGTTAGTGAGCATGTTTTATGTTACATCGTAACCTCGAGTATACAGTTAGTGAGCGTGTTTTATGTTACATCGTAACCTCGAGTATTACAGTTAGTGAGCATGTTTTATGTTACATCGTAATCTCGAGTATACAGTTAGTGAGCATGTTTTATGTTACATCGTAACCTCGAGTATACAGTTAGTGAGCATGTTTTATGTTACATCGAATCTGGTTAAATATGCCCCAATTTCTAAAGTAATGATATTAAATTATTTTGGAAAGGAAGAAATGGAATTAGAATGGGGATAACCATGTTGTATTTTAGTACTTTAGTACGAACGTTAAGGCTGGTTTTACTGTCGCATATATCCGTATTACAGACTCCACTGACGCATCGTGTGTAAAACTCAATTTGCGGCAGTAAAATCAGCATTAATGTCCGCAAATACTAAAATACAACACGGTTATTCCCTAATTTCAAAATGAGACACCCCAAAATGTTCTGAGACAAACTTTGAGAGTCGCCAACATTTGGATAATTATGTGCCTGTCTATCAAAGAGAATCACAGAATCAGTTACAGACAGATATTAATTTATATAAGGGGGCAGTACCTGCTAAAGGCATGGTGAGACACCATAAAAACTGTATTGAATACCGCTGAATGATTAATTCTGCTAATTACAGTACATATTATTGCCTTTGGTGCAAATAATTCCACATATGTTATAATTGTGCAAATAGTTCCACATATGTTATAATTGTGCAAATAGTTCCACATATGTTATAATTGTGCAAATAGTTCCACATATGTTATAATTGTGCAAATAGTTCCACATATGTTATAATTGTGCAAATAGTTCCACATATGTTATAATTGTGCAAATAGTTCCACATATGTTATAATTGTGCAAATAGTTCAACATATGTTATAATTGTATCTACAATAAGGATTGGATCTATGTCCAAATGAATTAATATACATGATCTTGTAAGAACCAGCCCATGCACACAATTCGGAAAACTCGCCTCGGCAAAAATTATGTTATATTAAAATAATTCCTGTTTAACACCATGTTAAATAGTGCTGAGGTGAACTGATTATGCCATGACATTTACCTCAGCAATCGCTGATTGCTGAGGTGAATTGTGCGGGCTGTGTGTATTACATTACCGGTATATCTATATCACTAATTATGGACACGATTAACTGATGCAGAAGTTAAGGTGGAAGGTGGAGACCGACACCGATCTTTCCAACATAGAATTATCTTGAAACTTCTTATATATAGAAAATCAAGGGTCACACTATAAGTGCATGCTATTGATGTATTATTGGTCAATTAACACAGAAATGATACGGAGACAGAAAGAAATAACCATAAAATTAGATTTTTTTTATTATTAAATTTTACACAGATTTTGAGAAAATATATGAATCACTGTTTCATCTAAACACAAATTTAAAAATGGGGTCATGTTGTGATGGAGAAAAAAAACTCATTTTGGGTTATTTTGAGCACTATTTCCATGTTAATTCTATTAAATTGAGATGGTTGCAATTTAGTCATTTTCGAATAAAATTTTGCCTAAAAAATTGTTGTTTGTCAATGCATGTACATGTATATAGTTTCAGTACAGTGAAGATTAGAGTATTCATGCGATAATAAGTTTTCTCAATATGAAATGTATTAGAATCTTTATCTGAGGTGTCATTCTATACCTTAAACTTGAGCTTGGCTCGAGTTGTGCAGCAATAAGAGAAATGGCTGGATTCCTACATGTATAAGGCTCTCACAACCGAAATTGGCTTGGGAGGAGTGCCTTCCAGACGATACACCGCTTGATTTGCAAATAAATGGATTTCAAATTGACCCTTAGATGGAAACAATGATACCAATTATATGTAATTCCCACGGTCACCTGCATCATCAAATGTGTAGCATATACCAAAGACCATGCATAAGGTTTCAGTGCCTGTGCTCTTATAAAAAAACTTTGACCCAGTTATTTTTTCTTCAATAAATCAGATTATTGTTTTTCCTTGAGAAAACCAATTTTCTTGGTTGATTTGTCTGGCTCGCTACACTAACAGACTGTGGCGCTTTGAAGAAATCTGCCTCAGGCTGGTTGTGGTAGCACAGCAGATTTCCAGTGTTAACACACCATTATCCTGCTTATTTCAAAGCTGATCAATGCGGATCTTCACTCGCTACAATCGTTATCCTTCATATTCTTATCTTACAAATAATTCACCAGTTTTACCCCTCAGTCAAACTTGCCCTTCGGTATCCTTATCACGTACGTCCATCCATGGAGTTTGTTAAGCTTGATAAATTCCATGGTCCATCCATCTGTCTGTCTCTGTTTTGTTGTACCCACCATATCTCGGGAATGACAATTCCTATGCACACCAAACTTAAATCACACATGCATATGGTCACAGAGTAGAAGCATATCAACACTATATTGACCCACATTTTTGGCCCACCATCACCAGATGGTGGGCTGTTCAAATCGCTTTTCATCGTGGTCCGTCGGTGGTCCGTCAGTAAACAATTTCTGTTATCGCAATTTCTCAGGAACTACTACATGGATCTTTCTCAAATTTGGTACACAGGTTTCCCTTCGGGTCTAGTTGTGCAAGATACCTTTTCTGGTCCGATTCGAAAATCCAATATAGCCACGAGGCAGCCATCTTGGATTTCCCCATTAAATTTTATAGCGATTTCGCAGGAACTACTGCATGGATCTTTCTCAAATTTGGTACACAGGTTCCCTTTGGGATCTAGTTGTGCAAGATACCTTTTTCGGTCCGATTCGAAAATCCAATATGGCCACCAGGCTGCCATCTGGGATTGCCCCATGAAACTTTGTTATCGCGATTTCTCAGGAACTACGGCATGGATATTTCTCAAATTTGGTACACAGGTTCCCCTTGGGGTCTAGTTGTACAAGATACCTTTTCTGGACCGATTCTGAAATCCAATATGGCCACCAGTCTGCCATCTTGGATTTCCCCATGAAACTTTGTTATCGCGATTTCTCAGGAACTACTGCATAGATCGTTCTCAAATTTGGTACACAGGTTTCCCTTGGGATCTAGTTGTGCAAGATACCTTTTCTGGTTCGATTCGAAAATCCGATATATGGTCACCAGGCGACCATCTTGAATTTTTTCATGAAATATTGTTATCATGAATTCTCAGGAACTGCTGCATGGATCTTTCTCAAATTTTGTACGCAGTTTCCCCTTGGGGCCTAGTTGTGCAAGATACTTTTTCTGGTCCGATATCGAAAATCCAATATGGCCACCAGGCGGCCATCTTGAATTTCCCCATAAAACTTTATCGCGATTTCTCAGGAACTACTGCATGGATCTTTCTCAAATTTGGTACACAGGTTCCCCTTGGGGTCTAGTTGTACAAGATAATTTTTCTGGTTCGATTTAAAAATCCAATATGGCCACCAGGCAGCCATCTTGGATTTCTCCATGAAACTTTATCGCGATTTCTCAAGAACTACGTACTGCATGGATTTTTCTCAGATTTTGTACACGGGTTCCCCTTGGGATCTAGTTGTGCAAGATACCTTTTCTGGTCCGATTCGAAAATCCAATATGGCCACGAGGCCATCTTGAATTTTCTCATGGAACTTTGTTATCATGATTTCTAAGTAAGTACTGGATGGATCTTTCTCAAATTTGGTACACAGGTTCCCCTTGGGATCTAGTTGCGCAAGATAATTTTTCTGTGGCCGCATCTTGAATTTACCCATGAAATGTTATCGTGTAATCTCAGGAAATTACTAAATGGATCTTTCTCAAATTTGGTACACAGGTTCCCCTTGTGGTCCAGTTGTGCAAGATACCTTTTTTGGTCCGATTCGAAAATCCAGTATGGCCACCAGGCGGCCATTTTGGATTTCCCCATGAATTTTTTTTATCCTGAATTCTCAGGAACTACTGCATGGATCTTTGTCAAATTTGGTACACAGGTTCCCCTTGTGATCTAGTTGTGCAAGATACCTTTTTTGGTCCAATTCCAAAATCCAGTATGGCCACTAGGTGGCCATCTTGAATTCCCCCTTGAAACATTGTTATCATGAATTCCCAAGAACTACTTCATGGATCTTCCTGAAATTTGGTACACAGGTTCCACATGGGGCTTAGTTGTGTAAGATACCTTCTTTGGTCCGATTCGAAAATCCCAGTTATGCTTCAAATTAATACGGTATTCCCGAGTTGTGACGTTGCATCACAAAAGTCGGCGGATCAAACGGTGGGGCATATTCTATATATTGAGTATAGAGAATATCTATACCTTCACCTTCTATATCAAGGAGTTCAAATGATTCCGAATTAAAATGTATTTCTTCAAATTTTATATCAGTTTACTTTAGTCCATGCCATTGCAAGTGAACTGCCCCACCGTTTCGTCTGCCGATGGGTCGGCTACACGAAGGGACATCACTCTTGTGACGCAGCATCACAACTCGACAACTGTAGACTACTGCGTGTTTCGATCCAAGGAAGATAATCAGGATTCAGACACTTTCAAAGTTTCAACATTACTGCACTGACCAGATCCCTTCAGTATTAAGTTGTGTACCATCTTACTATTTTCGAGCATGGTATCTTGAAAGAGATACCTCAAACTAGCTCAGTAAACAGAACAGAATTAGCATTCGTTCCTAATTATAAAATCCTAGGTATGTTTCATAGCTCATGTCAAAGTGTCAAAGAGATCTGTCTTCGCTTCCAGTACCCAATGATGACACGTGCAAAAAAAAATACTACAAAACGAAGACACAGGATCCTCCGAACATTCACTTTCAGACTAACTTTGCCCATTTCACTTGTACTATAACAACCGACGTGGAGTACAGTTTCTAGAAATCTTGAAAATCCTGAAACTTATAAAGATAATATCTTGCTGTTTTCTAGTGTCCCTTTTTCGATCTTTTTCGCTCCAATTCGAAATTCTGCAAACAAAATTACAAATCAATTGTTTGTTCTTAGTAACAATAGACAAAAAGATCCTCTTGTCATTAGCTTTAAATTATCGGACAATGGTAGGCACCGAGATCCTGAAACTTCAGGATCTCGTGCAGAGTCACCAAGTCAATCAAAGTTGACTATGCCTAGGATAACCAAACTTACATTGCACACGCATCTTGTCATAGAGCAGTTGTCCTTCAAAAATGAGTAAGACTTTTTTCTGGATCACATTTGGTCAGCATATCACCAATTTGCTTATTAGCTATAATTGAAAAGTGTTTGTTTGTGATAACAAGACCTTAAACTGAAAGTTATGTAGGCAGGGAAATATTTATTTTTCATTTATGTATGAGTAAATGTATAGCACAAAAATGATAATGTTTGTGTATAACTACCAAAAAAAAAAAGAAGAAAATGTTGGAATGCCAATAATAAGTTTTGGGTAGATGTCTTTTGATGAATAGGGTTATCCCAAACAAACTAATTTTTGAATTGTGACGTTACCACTTATATCAAGCTTACATGTATTTCACCACTGTGCCCTTATCCTATTCACAAACTTGAGGTACATTTATGCAACAATACTAACATCGAAGAAACTTGGAATGACATTTTTATTTTCCCAGGAACTACTCCATGGATCTTCCTGAAATTTGGTACACAGGTCCCACATGGGGCCTAGTTGTGTAAGATACCTTTTTTTGGTCCGATGTGGTTATGCTTCAAATTAATACGGTATTCCTGAGTTGTGACGTTGCATCACAAGAATCGGTGGATCAAACGGTTGGGCATATTCTATATATTGAGTATAGAGAATATCCATACCTTCACCTTCTATATCAAGGAGTTCAAATGATTCCGAATTAAAATGTATTTCTTCAAATTTTATATCAGTTTACTTTGGTCCATGCCATTGCAAGTGAACTGCCCCACCGTTTCGTCTGCTGACGGGTCGGCTACACGAAGGGACGACTCTCGTAATGCAACATCACAACTCGACAACTGTAGACTACTGCGTGTTTCGATCCAAGGAAGATAATCAGGATTCAGACACTTTCAAAGTTTCAACATTAGGCTGCTGTCAGTTAATAGGTTGTTTAGCATGACCTTCTCCTGCTAAAACATACATGCTAGATGCTAATTATTAATTATTAATTATTAAGGTAACTTTTCCACCGTCGACTCATTCCAAATCAAATCAAAATATCTTCCATAGATCAACTCAACATATGACAATTTGTAGAGATACATGTAATTGTCATATTTATTTTAACTTCATTTATTCCATGCGGGCAGGAAAAATATAATTATTCTGTAAAGAGACATTTTAAGTTTGCTTTAATTTAATTGTAACATTCTGTAAATAATTATGGTAGATAGTAAAACTGAAATGCACACACATTATGTGAACAGAAATCAAGGGAAACAACTCTTACTTGCGACTACTGTTAAAGATATCTGCAGAATTTATTACCCGAATTTTCAACGTCAGGAGTCGCCTCTTAATTAAATCTTCTTTTATTTTTTCCACACTGGCTAAAGATAGGGATTCTCTGTCCAGGGCAACGGATTGTGTATGTCCGTCGTCCATTAGCTGTACGAGTTATGTATTTCATTGACGTCCAGGTCAACAGCTTGTTGTTGTCGGGAGTGAAGACGTGAAGCGTTTGACCACTTCGCTCAAAAGCATTTCATCAGAGAAATTGATGGTTAAATTCGGCACGATGTACTGATTGGTTGATGAGGATACAACTGATCCATTAAATAAAACCATGATGGCTTTGGTACGCAACCGTCAAAACTGTCGGAGTTGAAACTTTTACTGCTACGTGCTCAACACGAGGGAATCCCCGCTAGAGATGCATGCCGGGACTGTGCCTTGTTTTGAAATTAGGGTTCCCCCAAGAATGTGAACCAAAATGCCGGCTTTTGAGTTGCTTCCGCGCTGTGACGGCACAGTCAGCTCATGCGTTTTCGTGGATTTGCTTACTTATTTTTTTACGGCCAATAATTGCTGATAATTAAAAAACATGCGGCATTATTGATCTCCAAAATATTGATGCGGGCGGGTCATGCGAAACAACCTATCAACTGACAACGGCCTTACTGCACTGACCGGATCCCTTCAGTATTAAGTTGTGTACCATCTTACTATTTTCAAGCATTGTATCTTGAAAGAGATATCTCAAATTAGCCCAGTAAACAGAACAGAATTAGCATTCGTTCCTAATTATAAAATCTTAGGTATGTTTCATAGCTCATACCATAGTGTCAAAGAGATTTGTCTTCGCTTCCAGTACCCAATGATGACACGTGCAAAAAAAAAAAGGAAAAAATACTACAAAACAAAGACGAAGGATCCTCCAGACATTCACTTTCAGACTAACTTTGCTCATTTTACTTGTACTATAATTAACAACCGGCATGAAGTACAGTTTCTAGAAATCTTGAAACTCCGGAAACTTATAAAGATAAAGATCTTGCTGTTTTCCAGTGTTTTTTTTTTTTCAATCTTTTTAGCTCCAATTCGAAATTCTGCAAACAAAATTACAAATCAATTGTTTGTTCTTAGTAACAATAGACAAAAAGATCCTCTTGTCATTAGCTTAAAATTATCGGACAATGGTGGACACCAAGATCCTTCAGGATCTTTTGCAGAGTCGCCAAGTCAATCAAAAGTTGACTATGCCTAGGATAACCAAACTTACATTGCACACGCATCTTGTCATAGAGCAGTTGTCCTTCAAAAATGAGTAAGACTTTTTTCTGGATCACATTTGGTCAGTATATCACCAATTTGCTTATTACTTATAATTGAAAAGTGTTTGTTTGTGGTAATAAGACCTAAAACTGAAAGTTAGATAGGCAGGGAAGTATTTATTTTTCATTTATGATGGAGTAAATGTATAGCACAAAAATGATAATGTTTGTGTAACTACCAAGAAAAAAAAAGAAAAAAAGATGTTGGAATGCCAATAATAAGTTTTGGGTAGATATCTTTTGATGAATAGGGTTATCACAAACTAATTTGTTTAATTGTGGTGTTACCACTTATACATGTATCAAGCTTACATGTATTTGGCCACAGTGCCCTTATCCTATTCACAAACTTGTCAACCGGTTGAAGTACATTTATGCAACAATATTAACATCGAAGAAACTTGGAATGACATATTTATTTTCTCATAATCACATATTAATATTGTGATATGGGGGCAGACTCTCAATATCTCCAATCCTATGCTAAGTACATTGTCGCTGGTGTTGAGGGGCCAAGACCGGTCCGGATGCCTCCTGAATGATTGCCTACTCTACCTTAATTGTTCTGTAGCCTACCAGTCACTGGGTTTCTTAGAGTAAGCATGGAGATGTTGTCCCGTAGCTGTCAATATAGTAATTCATACATTTGTCCCACATTATAAAGGAGAGAGAGAGAGAATTAAGGTTTAATGTCGTGTTCAGCAATATTTCAGCTATATAACGACGCTGAAGTCGGGATAATCTACATGTATAGATGGAGCACAATGTTGCTCTAGAGAATCCTAAGCTGTGCAGTGGACCACTCCATATATTTGGAGTCTGTTGGTTATCAAATGAGAAAAGTTTGATCTCTTTGAAGGTTAAGACATTTGCTTTCCTAATAGGATTCATTTACTGTAGACCTTCCTGAGTGAGTGATTCATTTCTCATTAATCATTGGTAAGTGGTCACATGACTGAGGACCAAACCATCAACCTATGTTATTATGATGACCATGGTTATAGAATATGCTATTAGTCACCCTTCAATCTATACCTTTTATTCCCAGCCCCGGGGGGGCTTCCGGGGATTGACCTCGGATGTCGTTGTGCATACTGCAGGTCATGGTTAGAATAAACCTCAGCTCCTCAGAGAGCTTGTCGTAAGAGGCGACTAACTGAGGCACCTGTGGGGTTCCCGGGTGTGAAAAGGAATAGGACCCCACCCTTGTGGTTCCTGGGTGTGAAAAGGAATAGGACCCAACGTCGTGATATGACTCAAATATAGTTGAAAGCGACGTTAAATCATATTAACTCACTTGGTCACTCAATCTTATTCCCATGTCTTTAACATTACACTATGTCAACATATTGTCAGATAGTCATATAATGCATAGACGACCCCTCTCCCAACCTGCTGATTTGCATCATATTTTAACCTCTGAACTCCCCGGAACCCTAGGGTGTGAAGACAGAAGATAACTCCACAAAAGACTAAAATTTGAAGAATATACTGACTATTATACCTGTAGGTGCCAACACCATCACATTGTACCATGGTCCTTATTCCAGTCCAAGGGTGGGCATGGTTAGTAGCCTACATTTTGTACCTGCAGGTATTTTTAACCAAAGTAACAGATTTCCTTGCCATTTTCGACTCAGTATTTTGGATCCAAACAACGGTGGTTAGAATTCTGAATTCTCAGGTTTTTAGCTGGAAGCTAGTGTTAATTCCATATTTTGCATGGCTAAAAAACAAGTCTCATTCCTATTTGTATCATGTTCAATTTTTAGAATTGACAGAGCTAGCTAAAGTAAAATTAGGCTTTATATTGCAATGTCTTAGATTGGTGAACAGTTGAGCACGTAGCTTGGATGTAATCCAGTGGTTGATGAAGATACATGTAAGACCTGACTGCCCTGGTCAGAATCTGTATCTGATAGTCCATGATCCACAGTGTAATTACCTTGCTTGGAGAAGCTAATAGCACTGTAATAGCTTAGGTGACCATTTTATCTTCTCTCTCATCTGCAAGCTTTGCCACCATGTAATTACGATGTGCCTGTTTATACCATGGATAGCCCCAAGAGCTGCCACGACACGCCAATGGTCTATTTGTCTTTGATGGTATCCTGTGATCAACTCCTTCCTTCGTAGCCTTTTCACGTTAGCTCACAGCTTTCTCTGGGGATATAGGTTTAATTACCGTACCGGCCCTGGCTGCCTTAACATCGTACAGGAACAAAAGTTCTCCTATATTTATTGGTCTCAGTTGATGTATCTGAAGGTCAAGCTTAACTTCAGCATCACCAGGGATTCTTATTGGGCATAGCAAATAGGGTTCCTGAAAGTTGTTGCATGAAAATTCAATATCTTTCAAATACTAATAATATTTCTTGGTTAATGATTGAGGCATGGCATATTGAGCGGGAGACCAGGGCAGATCATAATATCATCCTCTGATGATTTGTATCTCAGCCATGCTTTTATTGTAGCTGTTCAGGTGGACACATTGAATAACATGCTTATGCGTCCCCTGTCACCGGTTTGAGCGATATTAGATACAATTACTAATGTAATAGTGCTATCAAGTCATCTAATGGAAAATGATGACCTAGAGATGTGACCGTTAGATTAAAGAATATTAGCCTGACACTAATCAAGTTAGGAGAGAATTATGGGACTGCCGAGTTTCCTGAATCGAGTTTTTTTAGAAAGGTGAGTTGTCTCACCTTTATTATCAGATCTAGAAAATTTCTGATTTTAGGGTTGTCCGAAGTACACGTATGAAAATAATTCCAAATTGTTTATTCTTTCTCAGACCAGAATAGTTATCCTTCAGTGGTTGACAGGCTTTGTAGGCCTATATATAGTCAATTAGCATGTATTTGACCCCTTTCCTGTATTAAATAATACTCTGTTGATTGTTTTCCTTCAAGATATCAGATTAATACGCACTAAAGTATGGAAGCCTGCTTTGGTCACTCTTCCAAAGATTGACCTCAGCTCAGAGAAATACAGTTCAGGAGGCAACATGTACATGTGTAAAGAGCTGCCCTACCATAGCTCTAGGGGCTGTACATGTATCTATGCTGGGTCTAGTTTCTGATGAAGTGGTCAAGCTAAAACTAGGTCATCACATGGACTGGTGTTAGGAATATATGTACAATGTACATGTATGTTGTGAAATTAATGAATCAATTGAACTTAAACTTAGAAATAATACTACATGTATCTGACATGTCTGAGAACTGAAATATTCTGAGATGGATGTCTTGCCACTTGTTGTTTCATCAGCACTCATGTGTTCTAATACTTTCATTCAGTACCAGTACCGGGTATATGTATAATATTAGTACCACTACATATGGATCAGCTTGGTATTATGGCCAGCTTTTCGTGTGTTTTTTGGGGAGCTTTTTCAAACAAATAGATACTATTTTGAATTGAAACTCTAAGAAAGAAATCTGCTATTCAGGAAGCAGCTATTCTTTTGAGTTTTACTGTCTCCACTATTGCAGCCTGAGTCAATCAATAGTGACAGACTCACTGAAAATGATACTCGGGTATAACAATCAGTTAAAAACTATTTTTCCTGTGAGCCATAAATTACAAAATACTAATTTATAAATGGAAGTACAGTGCAATAAAATCTAGATTATGCAAAGAAAAGTTCACTTGCGATGGATGGTAACTATCTGTCCGAACCCTCAATCAACACCGTTTATCTTCTGAACCACCTTTCTATATATGCCCATGGGCCTAGTTTTTATACGCCCGCCCAAAAGGCGGTCGTATTATGGGATGGCGGTTTCCGTCCGTCTGTCCGTCTGTCCGTCTGTCCGTCTGTCCGGTTCTCGTGTCCGGTCTATATCTGGGACAGTTTCCTATCCACAGCTCCAATTTTTGGTGAGTGGATACCCTACGGGGAGACGATGTGTCGCGTACCAAAATGAAGGTCGAGGTCACAGGTCAAAGGTCACTGGCCTAAAAACAGGAAATCACTGAAGTGTTCGTGTCCGGTCTATATCTGTGAACGATTTTCTATCCACAGTTGCAATTTTTTGTGAGTGGATACGCCAGGTGGAGACGATGTGTCGCGTACCAAAATTGAGGTCGAGGTCAGAGGTCAAAGGTCACTGTTGCCAAAAATCAGGAAATCATTGATCGTTGACAGTTTTCTATCTAAAGTTCTAATTTTTGGTGAGTGGATGCCCTAGGGGGGAACGATGTGTTGCATATTAAATGTAGGTCAAGGTCAGAGGTCAAAGGTCAGTGTGATTAAAAAATCAGGAAATCGTTAAAAATTTCTAATTTTTTGTGAGTGGGTTCAATAGGCCGAAATGAAGTGATGCGTACCAAAAAATAGGTCAAGGTCAGAGGTCACCGACCCCAAAATTAGGAAATTATTAAAAATAACATTTTTTGTGTCAGTAGATACATTAGGGGGACACGACGAGTCACATACCAAAATGTAGGTCAAGGTCAAAGGTCAAGGTCACTGTGACCCCAAAATCGTGAAATTGTTAAAAATCATGAATGTTTGTGTCATTGAGAAATTGAGGGGAGACGGTTTGTCATGTACCAAAATTTAGGTCAAGGTCAAAGGTCAAGGCCACTGTGACCCCAAAATCAGGAAATCATTAAAAATCATGATTTTTTGTGTGCATTGTTAGATTGAGGGAAGACAATGTGTTGTGTATCAAAATTGAGGTCAAGGTCAAAGGTCCAGGTCACTGTGACCCCAAAATCAGAAATCATTAAAAGTCACATTGACATATGCCTGTCGAAGACGAGGTCGTGTAATGCGATGTTGCGTTCTGTCCATTCATCCATTAAAATTTGTTGTCCATGCGATAGCTCCAGTTTCAAGGTATGGATTGGTACCAAACTTCGAGTATACCTTACTCGCATGGCAAAGTGGAGCCATACATATGAGGTCAATTTGTCAAAGGTCTAGGTCGCAAAAATGAATCAAGCTTAGCTGACTAAATGTGTTGGAATATTGTTGGAATATTCAAAAGCCTTTCCCCTGCATTTATATGATATTGTCCTGTTGAGTTGTCTCCCATATTTGAAACTGTTGTGAAATAAAAACCATACATTTACTAATTTAACAGGGAGAGGAGTCCTTTATGAACTTCACACCTGTTTATTAACTCAAGGACAAAGGTTTACTTCATCTCTTTCTTCTTCCTTCATGAAAAATT
Source organism: Hanleya hanleyi (assembly GCA_036873755.1). Classification (NCBI taxonomy): domain Eukaryota; kingdom Metazoa; phylum Mollusca; class Polyplacophora; order Lepidopleurida; family Hanleyidae; genus Hanleya; species Hanleya hanleyi. Next base: position 18,224 of record JAVTVY010011458.1, read on the forward strand.
CTCTCATCTGAAAGGAATTCATTTGCAGGAAAACTACTATTTTCTTGTGTTTGATATTGTCGATTTCAGTGTGGGATATGTGAGCTCTAAGCTATTGCTTCAAGATCAACTAGTTACCAAGAGTTGAGCTCATTTTAGTTTATCATTCAATATAAGATGTGATATATGTTACATTCTTATAAGCAAAAAATTGTAGACCTTTCTCTGGATTGCTAGATCAATTAGAATCAAGGCTATCAAACAATCTTGAAATTTGAACCAATGTAATTCCAGATATACGGGCGTATATTGAAGCCCCTTGGGCTCTTGTTCCATATAGTCATGGACTGTAAGTAATATTAATTCAGTCTGATTATATTGTACCATTCCCTGTTGTTTCTCTGCGTTCACAAATAATATCATACGTACATGTAGATATACTATAATACGTGATTCTTAGTAACATATTCACGTCACTTTCAGTGGCATGAACTCCACGATGAAAATGGAACTGTTTGAATTTATTGTTTCATAGGTATATTGAAAATGCCCTGTTTTCGTTTTATTAGGATGGAGAAATTCACGACAGTGGAAAAATCGGCCATTTTCGAATTAATTTGGAAGGTGAATAATTAGGGAAATTAACGTAATCAAAACCCAGATGGATCGATTGTATAGATTTTAAGATTGCAAGATCTTTTTAGTCGGGTAACAGAAGATTGTATTTTAGGTTATTTGAGGGAAATTGGTTTGTTGTTTAAATTTTACATATTTTTAATGTGTTGTGTTGATTGCTTCTGGATTGCTAGGTTATTAACTTATTTTTGTGGGAATACTTGGAATTTTGTTTGATCATCGCTATATAGCAGAAATATTGCTGAGCTCTCTCTCCCCCCAAAAACCCAGATGTTTTCTAAAGATCACCAGAACAAAAACATAGTTTATTCATTGGAAAACCCTAACAAAAACCCAAGATGCATGTGTAGTCTATTAGAACAGCCTAACAAAAGCCAAGATATAGTCATGGAAACCCTAATTAAAACCCAGATATAGTCTATTAGAATAGCAACCAAAAACCTGGATATATTCATTGGAAAACTCTAACAAAAATTTAGATATAATTTATTAGAACAGCCTAACAAAAATCTGGATATAGCCATTGGAAAATCCTAAAAAAAAGCCAGATATAGTCTATTAGAACAGTCTAACAACAAAAAAAGATATGTCGAAACATCCTAACAAGAACAAAAAAACCCATTATAGTCTATTATATAATTGATTAGAACAGCCCAACAAAAACCCAGATACAGTCCATTAGGTCATCACATCAAAATCAATAAATTCTGAAATGTACATTAATTTTATTAAGGTGTTTATCTTCATTTCAATTACCAGCACTTAAAACCATTTAAAACTGGCTTTAGATCAGTTTGGCAATTAACTCAGCAGGTAATCAATTAGCTCTCTTTACTGACAAACGTCAGCTGACATAAATCTTTTCCTTCTACATGTATTCCTGTCAATATACAGACCTGTGTTTACGGGAGTAGAAGTGATTTAGGTGATAAAATGTAATGGTTCAGGACAATACCTGGTATTAATGTTAAAACCATTATTAATACCAAGTAAATAAGGAAAAATGTTACGCCTTATTCTTACCTGCAGGCCATGCAAAGAACTCCCAAGATTCTGTGTTCATGTCATACAGGAATGATTATAGTTTACGGACTCTCTTGTGACTCAGCCTACAGCTCCTCTAATAACAGCCTACTGTGAGCTCTTTTCTAAAATTCACTGTTGAGAATTATCCAAAAATACCAGGAACATTTATAGCCTGTGTTTGATTTATTGAAGAGATTATCATATTTATGAAAATTGAATAGACATCAAATCTTTTATACTGAACTTCTTCACATAAAACAAAATCTTAGTCTTAGTATTATCGAAGATCCTACATTCTGGTTCTACTCTATGCACATAGTTTTGCATACTGAGCCGACCTGTTCATCTCTACTGAAAGTTACTTGGTCTGTGAGTGATAAAATCATTAGCGAATATAATAACTCTACATGTAGGTAGTATTCATAAATCTTCTTTCTAACATTCAAAGAAATTTATTTCCTCTCTAGATTTCAATTTATCATACCTCTTTATATTATTTTGTAGGTCACGGTTGATTTGTGCTTTGCTCGCCAGACCAGATACATTCCCCACTGGGTCACCGTCGCAGAGATGGATGTACTAGACTTCCTGTCCACAAGATTGATTGCCCTTCCTCCTGAGGGTGATACAGTCCCTTCTCTGGTCTTGGTAATATACCACCACTGAGCACGACCCCATCAACTTGTTATAATAGGCCTGTTTGAGGTCGTCAAGGATATTGTTCAGGCCTACATGTGCTCCACATAGGACAACTTTTCGATCATCACAGTGGTAGCCTACTCCAGTCTCAGCCAGACGTATTTCCCATCATGCCTGGTAATTCTGGTCAGCGTTATTTGCCAGCATCTGTGCGCGAGGACTGCAATGGCGGGACCGACCTTGTGCACTCTTCCAAGGCTGGTAACACGAATGCACACGTGTGCAATAAACATGACAAAGTGCCTGCACCGCACACCCGCACAAAGTGTGTGGAGAGTCAGTCGGACGAGGTACACTATAGCATGTTTCAGAGACCTTGCATTAAGCGACGCTGGACGAGTTTAGAGAAGTATTTGTGTTCTGTTTGTCTGCTCCTCTTTCTGGCTTGTTTGGCCTTCATTGTCGTGGCGTTCACCCGGGACCTTGTTAATAACCATCACAGTACATGTAAGTAGTCTATCATGTCTTGGTCACTTTCTCTGAGCAGCGGAAAGGCTGTTGGTTCTCAAGGATGTCTGCAGACGTCAGTTCTCATCCATATCCATCAATTTACATCCACATGAAAATGTACCTGGAACAATATCTATTTGAAAAGTCTCCTGAATGCCCAATATCGGAATATTCCAAAGCATGGCCCATTGCCAGGTGTATGTTCATTACACACTGGGACAGTATGAAAAGCTTTAAGTATTCAGTTACATGAAGGGAAAATTCCCACCTTTAAGATTGGGATAAAATCAACAGGCTTTCAATATGTGTAGATTATTACCTCTATCTTCAACTAGTAGACTCATTTAAAGTATATTCACCTAATTGCTGCCAGTTCGGCTTGTTCAACCCTTCCCCCATATAGGATGTTGGGGGACAACAAGTACTACTCTATCAGGTGTCGGTGTGTGAAGTCACTGTGGTGTAAAATCAATCAGAAATTGGCCATTAGATCATTAGTAAATCATAAATGAAACCATTTATTAGAGCATTTCCATCTTATGTATTACTGAGAAGTGTCTCCACCACCATCACCACCATCTTTTTTGAACAAATGGATATGATACAGTGAAATCTGTGTAAACTGACCCTGCTTGGAATCAGATGATAGTCTTAGTTTTGATAGGGTTCTGGTTTGTCAAGGTTCAAAATACCTGCAATTCAAGTATTTGTGACCCAAGATAATGTTGGTATTTAGAGGTTGGTCAGATTAGCCAGGTGTCCGTTTTACTGTAGTTACATATGTCTTTACATCTTGAATATATAATCTGCTTGTAATATATATCATGAATAAGTGTAATTAATATTGCAGGTAATTCTGAGACCTGTTTAACAGTGGATCGTATCAAAACAGGTAGGAACTACTTGTGTTTTCTGAGACTCATTTTGTCCTGGGATACTGGATGCTCAATTATCGATCTCAAGGAAAGATGAGCTGGTTTACAAACTTGACACCAAATGTTCACATTTCTTAAATCTTACATTTTTATCGAGACCATATCTTTGGCTTTTAATATAGGGATCAAAATGATGTCTGTGTCCCTGTCCCTGTTCGAAAAAAATTTGTTTAAGTTTTGGACTAAAGTTTTTCCTGTCCGCAGCTTCTCGGCTTCACCCTATGTATCCTGAACTAAGCCCCGCCTGACCTCCCGAACCCTCATATATTCTGGGAGCTTACGTCATGCTACACTTATTCAACTCGTGCAATTCCCTTGGACGGATGTCCCCACCCCTGGAGCACCGAGCCCACCCTCTATCTCTTAAACGAAACCTCACCCGACGCCATACCCTCCTATATTCCAGAAGCTTACACTACTCTCGGGTGTAAATTCCCCACCAATCCCCGCCCTCTATCACCAAAACTATCCCTCAGTCAACTCTCATATATTGCGTTCAACTTATGTTTCCAATATATTTTGGCAGAAAGTTGAAATTTGTGTGTGGTAATGTATGCAGTGTTGGTATAATTCTACCACCTCTCGATGAATTGCAACTCCAAAAGGGCTCGAGCCTCATGTTGTTGTGCTGGGTGGGTGCCCAGTGGGCACAGGTTCCTGTTGCTTCAATGTATTTTGCTGAGAAGCAACAGGAACTTGATAATGTGATGTCTAGTACTGTAATAACTTTTCTTTATTGCACCAGCATTCTGTCTCACAGTCTGTGTCTTGTGTGCTGTCCTCAGTGTTTTATATATGTAGGATGGAGGGGTGTTTGGTTCCATGTTGCTTCAAAGATTTGCATCTTTGAAGCAACAGGAATGTCTGTGTGGTGCCTTGTGGTTTCATCCTGATATGACTGAGATATTGTTGAAAGTGACATTGAACTTGACTCACTCACTTACCTGTTTAAAATGAATGACCTGGATGGTAAATGTACCAAATGCAGTCAGTGATTAAGATGAGTTGTCTTACTTACAGCGGCTCAGCTTATGGATGCTATGTTCTTACTTACAGCGGCTCAGCTTATGGATGCTATGTTCTTACTTACAGCGGCTCAGCTTATGGATGCTATGTTCTTACTTACAGCGGCTCAGCTTATGGATGCTATGGATATGACTGCTGATCCATGTGAAGATTTTTTCCAGTATGCCTGTGGGACGTGGAACAAGAAGTACATCATACCTGAAGATAAACCCACGTTTAACACATTTGAAAAGTTACATGATGACCTCCAAGTCATTCTCAAAGGTACTCTATCTTAGTTATAGATCTACATTTGGGACCTGCGACATGTATCATTTATATTGCATATTAAGCTACACCATTGTATTAAACTTATTATTAGTTTAAGGTAACAAATCACAGGGACAATTCCAGAATGAAAGTAAACCAAATGTTGCTCCTTATTACATTTGCTGATGTGACACACTGTCATGTGTTATGGAATCATTCTTAAGCGAGTATATCATGTTCCTGGTATAGTATTAAACTGTATCAAAACTTTGTATGTAAGATAGATGTGCAGTAACTACATGTAGACTTAGACTTATAGCAAAATATGTAAGATAGATGTGCAGTAATTAGACTGGGACTTGGAGTGAGTATAATATATGTAAGATAGATGTGCGGTAACTATATAGACTGAGACTTGAAGCCAGCATAATATTTGCAAGATAGATGTGCAGTAATTAGACCGGGACTTAGTAAGTCTAATATATGTAAGAAAGATGTGCAATTAATTAGACCAGGACTTAGTAAGTCTAATATACAGGGGTCGAAATATTCAAAATAATTTACCTGACACACGAGTGACCACAAATTTTATCTGACACCTTTAAGAATTACATGAACATGCGATCACTGAAATTGTCTAGTACATGTAATTGTCTAGTACATGTAATTGTCTAGTACATGTAATTGTCTAGTACATGTAATTGTCTAGTACATGTAATTGTCTAGTACATGTAATTGTCTAGTACATGTAATTGTCTAGTACATGTAATTGTCTAGTACATGCAATAGTACATGTAATTGTCTAGTACATGTAATTGTCTAGTACATGTAATTGTCTAGTACATGTAATTGTCTAGTACATGTAATTGTCTAGTACATGTAATTGTCTAGTACATGTAATTGTCTAGTACATGTAATTGTCTAGTACATGTAATTGTCTAGTACATGCAATTGTCTAGTACATGCAATTGTCTAGTACATGCAATTGTCTAGTACATGTAATTGTCTAGTACATGTAATTGTCTAGTACATGTAATTGTCTAGTACATGTAATTGTCTAGTACATGTAATTGTCTAGTACATGTAATTGTCTAGTACATGTAATTGTCTAGTACATGTAATTGTCTAGTACATGTAATTGTCTAGTACATGTAATTGTAGTACATGTAATTGTCTAGTACATGTAATTGTCTAGTACATGTAATTGTCTAGTACATGTAATTGTCTAGTACATGTAATTGTCTAGTACATGTAATTGTCTAGTACATGTAATTCAAGATAAATGAAGGAGCTACATGTACATGCTGCAGGCTACCGATAAATTAATGTTACCTTATTTCCATGCACTAATTGACAGCTGTTTTGAATGAAGTTTTGCAAAGTTATATTTTGAACATCCAAAATTATGATTGACTACCTTTCACCAGAGATGGGTGCTTTATCTCTCTACCTGTCTCTTTCAGAAATGACCTGTCATAGACAGGTAAAAAGGTGTAAATTTCGACCCCTGGATATATGTAAGATAGATGCGCAGTAATTAGACCGGAGCTAATGGAGCAAACTTGTATGTAAGATAGATGTGCAGTGACTTGGAATATGCAGTCATACAATGCTAGAGAATGTTAACTGATGTTGTTCCGAACAGAACTAAAGTTCAATCCATTCATTCCAGACTCTGCCCGTACACAGAGAAGTACAATTGTAATTCCTTGGTAAACTCTGAACTGTTGTTCTGGCAGTAATAGGATTAGAATGATGGATAACAGTTTTGGTCCATTCAAGTTGGCCCAGACATGATTACACCTGCACTGTGGGTTGTAGGTTAGAATGATGGATAACAGTTTTGGTTCATTCAAGTTGGCCCAGATATGATTACACCTGCACTGTAGGTTGTACATGTAGGTTAGAATGATGGATAACAGTTTTGGTCCATTCAAGTTGGCCCAGACATGATTACACCTGCACTGTAGGTTGTAGGTTAGAATGATGGATAACAGTTTTGGTCCATTCAGGTTGGCCCAGACATGATTACACCTGCACTGTAGGTTGTAGGTTAGAATGATGGATAACAGTTTTGATCCATTCAAGTTGGCCCAGACATGATTACACCTGCACTGTAGGTTGTAGGTTAGAATGACGGATAACAGTTTTGGTCCATTCAGGTTGGCCCAGACATGATTACACCTGAACTGTAGGTTGTAGGTTAGAATGATGGATAACAGTTTTGGTCCATTCAGGTTGGCCCAGACATGATTACACTTGAACTGGAGGTTGTAGGTTAGAATGATGGATAACAGACAGTTTTGGTCCATTGAAGTTGGCCCAGACATGATTACACTTGAACTGTAGGTTGTAGGTTAGAATGATGGATAACAGACAGTTTTGGTCCATTGAAGTTGGCCCAGACATGATTACACCTGCACTGTAGGTTGTAGGTTAGAATGATGGATAACAGACAGTTTTGGTCCATTGAAGTTGGCCCTGACATGATTACACTTGAACTGGAGGTTGTAGGTTAGAATGACGGATAACAGACAGTTTTGGTCCATTCAGGTTGGCCCAGACATGATTACACCTGAACTGTAGGTTGTAGGTTAGAATGACGGATAACAGACAGTTTTGGTCCATTGAAGTTGGCCCAGACATGAACACCTGAACTGTAGGTTGTAGGTTAGAATGACGGATAGCAGACAGTTTTGGTCCATTGAAGTTGGCCCAGACAGGATTACACCTGAACTGTAGGTTGTAGGTTAGAATGATGGATAACAGTTTTGGTCCATTCAGGTTGGCCCAGACATGAACACCTGAACTGTAGGTTGTAGGTTAGAATGATGGATAACAGTTTTGGTCCATTCAGGTTGGCCCAGACATGAACACCTGAACTGTAGGTTGTTCCCTTAGGAATAAGTTCTATACATTCCACCTTTAGACAGTCTCCCTTATGTACATGTTAATATTTCCCTCCTCTATTGCCATGTTCAGGAATATTAGAAGAGCCACACACTGAGGATGAATTGGTCGCTTCATCAAAGGCGAAGACTTTGTACAGATCATGTATGAACGCAAGTAAGTTCTCTTCATGGATACCTTATCTGTATGTATATCATCTGAGATTCTACATGTACATCAAAAATATTGAAACAAGTGGGAGGCGGTCCCAATATATTCTTTTCCTCCTATATTGTCTTTGAACCAATCTGTCAAGAATGGTTTGTCCATTTTCTTATAATCCTTGTAATGTGAAACTACTTCTTCAGTGTGGAAGGTATCATAATGCCCCCCCCCCCCCCCATCTCCATCCTCTAATTAGAGGGGGGGGGGGCATATAGCAATCGCTTTGTCCGTCCGTCTGTCCGAATTTCTTGTCCGTGCAATATCTCGGTTAATATTCAATGGACAGGATTGAAACTTGCATGGAATGTGGCCAGTGCCTCGTAGTTGTGCAGCATTTTTTCTGAGTTCCGGTATAATTTTCAAGAGTTATGGCCCTTTTTCTGAAATCTCTGTGAATGGGACTTGTCCGGGCTGGATCTTGGTTAATATTGTATGGACAAGTATGAAATTTGCATGATATGTGGTCAGTGCCCCACAGTTGTGCAGCATAAAGTTCCTCCCCGTTTCGCTTATATTTTCAAGAGTTATGGCCCTTTGTTCATGAAATCTCTGTGAATTGGGACTTGTCCAGGTTGGATCTTGGTTGATATTGTATGGACAATTATGAAATTTGCAGGATATGGGGTCAGTGCCCTGTAGTTGTGCAGCGTGAAGTTTCTCCGCATTTCCCTGATATTTTCAAGAGTTATGGCCCTTTGTTCTTCAAATCTTTTTGAATTGGGATTTGTCCGGACTGGATGTCGGTTAATATTGTATGGACAAGTGTGAAATTTGCATATGTGGTCAATGCCTCATAGTTGTGCGGCGTGAAGTTTCTCTGCTTTTGGTTATATTTTCAAGAGTTATGGTCCTTCATTTATCAAACCTAAGTGAATGGGATATATTTATTTGTCCAGGCTGGATCTCAGTCCATAAACAATTTGGACCAGGAAAATGTCTATGCACATGTTATTCTACATTCCAAAGCAGACCACATAGGTCCTGAAGTATGAAATTGCCTCAAAAAGAGTGAATTGGGTGCAAAATTTAAAGTTCACTAATCGCTCATAATTTCACCACAATATGCTCCCAAGGAATGTAGGTCTCATAACCAGGTCACATTTTCGGATTTGGCGGAAGCCCCGGCGACCATCTTGCATCAAAACATCGTATTATCGCTTCAGGGATTCATAGAAGTCCAAAATTTTGCCACCGGATACTGAAATTTCAGTATTTTTTAAAATTTGACCTCAATTGAGTTTTTATCAGTATTTGCCACCGGCGTCGTGATTGCTATTGAGGTTTGTTTGTTTTTTTTGCCACCACCATATGTAATGGTTCCGAGAAAGAGTTTAAAGCTTAGAATAAAGTAATATTACATCAAATTTGACATAATCATTGAACTGTCTTAATTTATTTGAACAAGAATAGAATATTCCATCACCACAAAGTCAGCCTCCTAGGGGTGCAGTCTATCGGAGATGGCTCAATTCCCATCTCCTACTGACAACTGCACCCCAATTACTAGCATTGTTTCAGTTATGAAAATATTTTTGTCAATTTAAATAATCCATATCCTTCCTAATTTGGAATGAACGAGATCTGAATTGCGATATTTAATCCCAATCAGGGGTTTTCCATAAAACTTTGAATGAACAATTTATTTGAAAAGGCTTTAAATTAAAACATCTTGGAGAAAGAAAAATTATTACAACAACAACGCCATCTCATAAGATACACCCACTTAAACTTAGTCATTATGTCATGATCATATATAAATACATCAGAAAGTTACTGGTAGTGACTTTCTTTCCCTGTCCAGGGTTCAGATTAACCTGATTAATTGACCAGCTCCAGCCTTTGCTGCTGTCCACAACAATACGGTCACGCTGACGTGAGCACACTTTTCCCCGTTCTATCGTTGAATTAATCTGGCCTTTGTTTCAGTACACATTGAGTTATTCTCTCAAATTTTAATTCACTCCTTTCATGATTCGTTAAAACGGCACCTTGTTCCGTTTGGTTTCATACTTTCGTCATAAAAATTTAGACAAAGTTTCTTTCGTTTGTACAAGACACGTTGCCTAAATCTACAAAGAAAAAATAACACCGTTAAGTTGCCTAAATAACATCTTGCGTTTTGAGAATATCCCAGTATATAGCGTAATAAATCCCCGTAATGTTGGTATACTTACGTGTCCGTGAAAACACAAGATCATCTGTCAGTAAGATCGGAACATTAATTTTCCCTCCTGTCAAACTTGCTATTAGTAGCCACCATGTTTTTTTTCGTCACGCAATCGGGACTGCTCGGGTGGGAATCAGAGATTGATATATTCTTCGGACTACCGCCGATAGGTTGTAAGTGTATTACTATAAGGCCGAAGCGAACACACTTGGTAATCTGAGAAAGATGTCAGAATACGGATAAATCACGTTTACCTTCGTTGGGCTGGCGAAGATCCCAAGCCGAGGGCGGAAATTGCTGAAGCTGTTTCAACTTGGAATTCCCCGTTTTATCGAGTCGGCTGCGAGTGTATGTCTAAAAAAATGAAAACCACTGATTGCTTCCTTCCTGTGTTTTTGTTCCAAGTATTTGAGCTTGCTTTGTGCATGCAAAGTCTCTCAAACTATGAAGATTTGACTCTGATTTTATATGGGATTCTGGTGCACACCTGTTAAGCACTTAATTATCAACATTTGTGCCTATGACCTCATTTTTATTAGCTGATAATCGTGAGAAGCTCTTGTTGCCAGTATCAACTCTAAACAATATGGTTATCCCTCCAACAATTCAATTAATTCCCCATCAATATTCAGTCGCCCCCAATTTTGGGGACAGCGTAGCTGGTATTAAACATTCTGCAAGTGAGGGAGCGCAGCATAATGGTGTAACTAATTCCTTCATTCTCTATCCCTGGTCAGAGATCACAAACTGGTTGACTCGCCATGCAGATGTGTCCTGTGAAACGGCTTCTATCAGGAAATTTAGATATTTCGACAGTTGCTAGTGTGTTTCCAAAGCTACATTTAGTCATTTTAACCCTGCCTGGCCTGGGGGGGGGGTTTGCTCGTATCTCCGGAACGACAAAAAATTAAGAGCTGAAACTCCGTGACTTTTTCGATTATCATATTGAGGTCTTTTTGAGCCTATTTGCATGACCCCCCGAACAGATGATCAGGGGTAAATTTCTTAAAAAATTCAGCATCTTGATTCAATGCGATTCTATGCATTTTACTGAAGCCATATGTCTTAGCATCAACAAAAAACATCCCCTGATTTGCTCTCCCTCCCTCACTTCCCCCATTAACCCTACCAGGCCTGGGGAGGGGGGACAAAATGCCCCCTATCAAACTTTCTGCGATATCTCCGGAACGCCAAAATCTGGAGAGCTGAAACTTAAGGACATTATAGGTTATCATACTGGGGTCATTTTGAGCCTATTTGCATAACCACACGAGGAGAGGATCATGGGTAAATTTGAAATGGCGGCCATGTTGGGTACCTGAAAAAGTTATGTTTTCGTCATATTTCTTCAAGATTTTTGCTTTTCTACACAGAAAAGTGGGTAAAACTTATTTTATTTCATATCAGATTATTATTTACTAATTTATCATGCAGTTTTTGCGAAGAAAAAACAAAAATAAAAAATTCGAACATTTTGACAGAAAAATCGTCCAAAAATGCTCTTTTTGAAAATGATGTCACAGTGACATCATCATGGCGGCCATCTTGTAGAGCTTGATCCAAAGATATAGTGTGGTAAGTTTCAGCTCTCTAGCCTTAGCGATAGCGAAAATATATGGGGGGCACTTTGAATGTTGTTACTAAAGTTGATGTTAGCTTTATATTTGGAGCTACAATATTCCGACTTTTGCAAATTTCAGCTCAGATCCAGAAAATTGGAGACGGCCCCTTTAGAGAAGTTTTAAAAAAGTTGGGTTCATGGCCAATCATTAACCCATCATGGGCCGGCTCACAGTTCATACTGGAGGACACGTTAGCTCTGCTCCGCAGTGAATACAATGCTATCATGCTAATCGAGACCACTGTAGGACCAGATGACAAGAACTCATCTGTCAATATCATTCAGGTTTGGAATTTTCCAGTTTATTGTCCTGAGATGTAGTCGCCATCATATATGTGCAATTCTCGTGTTGTCTAATTTGTTGTATGCCTCCTACTGTCAGATATATTCTCTGATTGCACTAGGGTTGAAAACGCATCGCACAGTTTTTGTTCGAATGCGCTCGGCCAATCAGCCTCTTCTGCTTGTAAACGGAGAGGAGGGGCTTGGCATGTTATAGCTAAACAAGGCATTGTATCATGTGGTCTTGTATAATAATTTAGCATTGAACATGTTAATTATTTTACATGATATACTGAATGCATTTTCAATCTCTCTCGTTTTGATCAAATCGATATAAAATGTGCATGTGCGCCTTGTTTTCCTGCAAAGTGCAGTGAGAGGGTGTTACACCAAAAGTTTAGGATGTTAGAAACTCTGACAATGAATTATATATGCCCATACATACATCTGTCTGTACTTCATCAATACATCAGTCCTGTGCCATGTTCTATCATACTGCCATTTATTCATAGTGATGACATGTATTGCTGACCAAATTCACACCCTGTACATTTCCGAATTTTCATACGAATTGAGTATTGTTTCATCACAACTAGTGCTTGGGGATTGGAAGTCATCAGCTCATTTTAGCATGTTTACTCATAAAGGGATCCAGTTCAATATCCAATCATTGTTTGATAATATGTCTCAGAACTGTGTTATAACAGCCAGCATAGAAACTTTCTTTCATTTCACATATCCGCTCATGAGTAATTCATTTAATCAGCAGACTCGCTCACTGATTGGAAGCAGGGATAACCAACCAACATGGTCAAGTGAAAGAATCATTTTGCAAACTCCCTGGCAAATGGCTTTGACCGAGGTCCTCAGTGGACTAAAGTGAACAACTGACTTTCATGGAATATTCACCGCAGACCTCTGCCACATTTCAATTTTAATAAAACTTAATTAAAACTTTCGGAAAAACATGTGGTCTGTCAATCAGTGAATATTGATGGTTGTTATGTGTTTATATTCTCTTCCATTGTAGCTAGACCAGCCAGATCTGGGAATGCCCAGTCGTGAGTACTTCCTACATGATACAGAGTCCGAGTATGTGAAGTCCTACCTCCGCTTTATGATTAAGGTAGCCATTGTTTTGGGAGCTGACCCAGATCAGGCGGAGAGTGAACTGACACGTGTACTGCAGTTTGAAACCAAGCTAGCCAATGTGAGTGTTGCAGAAATTATTATAGATATTTTTTACCAACTTTTTGTGAGTGATTTGTCTCCAATTTACAGCAAAGAAGAAACCGTATGATTTTGTAGTCTTTGCCATATTTCCAGTTTCATGTAATGGATTGGCACGAAACTGCATATTATAGCCCAATTCGGAAAGGGCCTTATCTCCCTTGTTCCACTAGGGGCGTGTTGCTGCAGAGAAATTCTGGTAAGTACCAAAGGTCTTCACAATTATTTTTATTAATAAAATATTCTATATTTCTAAAAAATAACTCCCTAATGTACACGAATACAGGATGTATCAGTTCATGTAGAAAATATTAACAGAATAGTTTTTAAAACAAATATTCAGGAATAGTTTATCAATATATTATTCAAAATAATTGCGGGTGCCTTTGGTAAACGTGAAACCAAGGCGACTACCTCCCGGAAGCCGCTTTATGTACCTTCAACCTCAAAGAGCGGCAGTTAATCAGGGGGAGATCAGACACTTTCCGGAAAGGGCTATACATGTACCTTACCCATGGGCAGTGCTTTATTGTCTGTCCCCCGCTACTTCGTGGGGGGCTTAGAAACACCGGTGTCCGTAATTCCGTAGTTCCGTAATTCCGTAAGATTTTCTTGTCCGGACAATAACTGATGAACGATTTAACCGATCAACTTCAAACTTGGGGTGTGCCTTGACATTGGCGAGAGGACGGTTGGGATTGTTTTTCAGCAATGTGCATAATCAAATATGGCCGCCGTTAGCCATTTTGGATTATAAGCAGTTGGATCTTAGATTTTCTTGTCCAGACAATAACTCGTGAATGATTTAACCAATCAACTTCAAACTTGGGGTGTGCCTTGACATTGGTGAGAGGACGGTTGGGATTGTTTTTCAGCAATGTGCGTAATCTAATATGGCCGCCGTCAGCCATATTGGATTATAAGCAGTTGGATATTGTCCGGACAACAACTCGAGAATGATTCAACCGATCTACTTCATATGTGGGGAGTGCCTTGACATTGTTGAGAGGAGGATTAGGATTGTTTTTCAAGGACGTGCTTGATCCAATATGGCCACCATCAGCCATAATGGATTTCATTGGATTTTAAGCAGTTTGATCTTGTCCGGACAATAACTGGAGTGCGATTCAACTGATCTACTTCAAACTTGGGGAGTGCCTTGACATCGGTGAGAGGACAGTTGGGATTGTTTTTCAGCAATGTGCATAATCCAATATGGCCGCCATCAGCCATATTGGATTATAAGCAGTTGGATCTTAGATTTTCTTGTCCGGACAATAACTCGTGAACAATTTAACTGATCAACTTCAAACTTGGGGTGTGCCTTGACATTGGTGAGAGGACGGTTGGGATTGTTTTTCAGCAATGTGCGTAATCTAATATGGCCGCCATCAGCCATATTGTATTATAAGCAGTCGGATCTTGTCCGAACAATAACTCGAGAACGATTCAACCGATCTACTTCATACCTGGGGAGTGCCTTGACATTGTTGAGAGGAGATTTATTACTGTTTTTCAAGAACGTGCTTAATCCAATATGGCCACCATCAGCCATACTGGATTTCATTGGATTTTAAGCAGTTTGATCTTGTCCGGACAATAGCTGGAGTACGATTCATCTGATTCAAACTTGGGGAGTCCCTTGACCTTGGTGAGATCCCGGTTAGGATTGTGTTTCACGAACGAGCATAATCCAATTTGACTGCCATCTACCAGCGATATTGGATTATGTTGCATTTTGCATCTTGTCTGGACAACAACTCTAGAATAATTCAGCTGATCGACTTCAAACTTGCAGTTTGGTTTGACATCGGTGAGAGGACAGTTGTCATTGCTTTTCAGTTACCTGTGTAATCCAAGATGGCCATCATCAGTCATCTTAGATTTTCAGCATTTAGATCTTGTCTGGACAATAACTCTAGAACGATTCAACCAATCTACTTCAAACTTGGGGAGTGCATGCATGGACATTGGTGAGAGGACAGTTGGTATTATGTTTTATGGATGTGCATAATCCAATATGGGTGCCATCCGCTGTATTAGATTATGTTAAGCTCATCAGCGATATCTCCATTTTCAAATCATACTCTTCAGCAATGATATGATATATCATCGACCAAAAAAAATCGACCATAGAGGTCCATGGCTCCCGCAGCAGCAGCGCCAGTTATGGTGGATTACATCCACCATAACTGGTGCTGCTAGCGGGGGACATGGACCTCTATGGTCGATTTTTTATAAGGCGCGCTTTCACTCTCGCGCGCCTCCCGCTTGCCTTATTCTCGATCTAAGCGCACCTGCAATATCCAAGTATGTACGTACAGCATGGCGCAAAACTTTGTCAGGCCCCTCAATTAAAATGCATCCTGCCCCATCTAGACTGTGCTCCGCCTTTTTTAAAACCATTCTGCTGCTGTTTTCCATGAATACAGGTTGTTTATTTCTGAATTCTCAACATAGCCTAACATCGTTGACCGCCGCCATATTGGCTGAAAGCAACGCATTCCAGTACTGGCGTTTGGATTGGCTGGGTCATGATAAGGCGGTAGTCTTGGCCAGTGAAAAACTTTGTTACCGTATCATTTAAGCCTCACGTCGCGGGGAAAACCCCTGTTCGTTGACACTGATATTCAATCCAACTTTACGCTGACTACAACGCGGACTAGTAGATTAATACCAGGAATAAATGTCGGTAATAAGCTCTTTTAATGATAAGTCTGAAGTTCCAATACTTAATATAATTCGGTTACAGTTTGTCTCATGTGGACCCTGTTTATGCGTTGGTAATCTGTTCAACGTAAACAGTTCAGTGTGTGGATCGTGGGCAATCGACCACGTGGACACGCAAGTCTAATTTTATGGGACCGTTATAAAATGCTACATTATTTCAGAAATTACAAATTGAATTGAAGCCTTATTGAGCTATGGCGATATTACGTAGCCCATTTCATCTGAATACAAAGCCTGTTTAGCAGCAGCAACAACAAAATATTTCCAAATTCAAGTAGAAAGTATGAATATCTTGAAAAAAATAAATCATATGTATGGTAGATCTATAGTGAGCCGAAACATATGATATGTCACTCAGCTTGATGACACTCTTGGTACACAAAATGTCACTCAGAAAAAAAATTTATTCAGTAATATTTTCGGACTAGTAAAGATGTTCTATTTGTCATTAGTTTCAAAGATTTTAATTCTTATAAGAATATTGTTCAGTAATTATAGGCATATATTGGCCTTTGACAAATTGATTGGATCAATACATATTTTTCACAACTTGATATCTTGGGAATTCCAAACATATGATCATGAGAGCTCATTATATCACACTGGTAGGGTACAATAAACTCTCAATTTTAAAAATTGGAAAATCCCTCTCCTGAAAATTTTCAGAAGCACGATTTTTAGCTCCCCTTGTCACCCCCTTACCATATTTAGGTGCACTTAATTTAGCTCCCCTGCCTTATATTAATATGAAGCACTGCATGGGTCAATTATGAAGAGCCCTGTTCAGTGTGAGGTCAAAATGTCAGAGGTCAATTTATTATCGAGCCCAAAGCTTTAGCTGTGGAAAGCTCGATATATGGAATTAAATGATGTCTATGTACCTGTTCATGTCCTTGTATGAAAAAGATGTTAAAGGTTTCCTGTTCACAGCTTCTTGACCTCACCCTATGTCTCCTGAACTAAGCCCTGCCCAACCTGACACCTCCAACCCTCATATTCCCGGAGCTTACATCATGCTACACTTATTCAACCCATCCACTACCCTCAGAAACATATCTCCACCCCCGGGGTACCAAGGTCTCCTAATCTAAGCCTCACCCGACTCCCTACCTTCATATATTTCGGAACCTTACGCCATACTACTCTTATTCAACCCATCCACTACCCTATGAGCATGTCCTCACCCTAGGGGCACTGAGTGAGCCACACCGTCTCTCTTCTAAACTAAGCCTCGGCTGGCCCCATACCCTTATATATTCCAGGAGCTTGCACTACCCTCCAGAGTATTTTTCCACCCCCGTGCACTAAGCTCCACCCTCTATCTCCAAAACTAACGCTTGCCCGACCCTCATATATTGCATTCGAGCTAATGTATTCAATACATCTTGGCAGAAAGTTGAAATTTGTGTGTAGTCTGCAATGGTGGTATAATTATGCCACCCCTCAATGACTTGCAATCCCAAAAGGGCTCGATTAATCAGGCAGATGTACTTGAACAGGATCACAATTTTGAGATTTTTTTGCAAATTATTGAACTTTGAACTGCCACAAAATCCTTCCCAAGACGAAATTGGAAAAAAATGAGGCTTGCTAATTTTGTTTGAAAGGTATATTATATGAATCTAAAAGTTCTAATATTTTTGATGAATACTTTATAAGTTGATGAATACTTTATGTTAACTTAAAAATTACCAATATAGGTCGTCTTCATTATCCACATGCAGGTGACGAAACCAAGGGCAGACCGACATGACACTGGAGCAATGTATCAGAAGATGACGATCAGAGACTTGGAGAAACTGATTCCAGGGGTGAGTAACGCGGTTAACTGGTACTGAAAGGGTTCAATATTACTCTAGAAACATATTGAGTGGGCGACTAACGGGCCCGGAATTTAAACTACATGCATTGTCAACGAGTGTATTTTGAAAATCAGGAATGATCTGCTATGCTACCTGAATGCTAGACTAAATTATTCTGAATATTTCTCTTCAGTCGAAATAATACCTTTCCGCCTGCCCGAGACAATATAAAATTGGCAGGGTAGAAATCTTTCTTGACCATTCACCTGTCCATGGGCAACCCACCTTTGCCTCCTCCAACACGCAACATGTTAAAGGAGTACTTAACTTATTTTATATAGGTTCCTATTACAAAGGTTAGACTCTTAAAGAAATATAACCAACTATTTTACTTTCGTTGAGGGCGATAACCTATTATTTTTATTACAATTTGTGAAATCATGTTTCCGCTTTGAGGTCGACGTGGGCGCCGCCATATTGCCTGTGGGATGACTTGACTGATGACTTCAGCATTCAGGACAACGTCACGGCTAATGCTTGATCCAGGGACGTTCCAATTACGGCATTTGAATTACTCTAGGTTCGAGTTTTAATTCAAGGAATAAACTGATGCGGCAAATCCCACGGGGGAATTCCTAAAAGGAAATTGGTTTAGATTATCTTAGCCAACTAAAAAATTTTGTCCCCAAGTTTTTCAACTGAGACTTGCCCGATTCAATTTGGACAAAATTTAAAACTGAGCGGTAAACTAAAAGAGTGTCCTCTGCAATTGTCCAGTGATTTCAGTTGAACGACGATGCTTCTAAGTTCATAAACATTTTCATTATTACTCTTGAACTACTAAAATCAACTAGAACGTCTTTGAATTTCCTGGGTTCCTTCTCCTTCGAATTATCGGCATGACCATCACGATTAACCTTAAATCTCCATGACGTTGTGACGTTTTTAGATGAGTATAAACTCACTTCCGCTCATCTAAAAACGTCACGTAGTGGTGCAATGGTGGCGCCCAGTGCACGCCGTTGCGAGCAACAAATAGCCAATATTTCCTTTATTTCGCATTCTATCAACATAAGTTTTACACAATACGGTTTGGAATACGATTGCTGACAAATATAGTGACACTCAAAAATAAGGTAAGTACTCCTTTAAGAGGGACAAGTTAAAACTGCCTTGGGCAAGCATGATTCAAGGTAAGAATCATAATTGTTTTGAGTCCTGTTGACATTGTGGTTGTTGCCCAATATATTGCCATCATTCTACACTTTCAGTTTGACTGGTTACGTTACCTGCGAGGGGTGATACCAGAGAATACAGAGATCACACTTGATGAGGAGGTGGTGGTCTTTGCTCCACAGTACCTCACTGGTATGGTAGAGCTGGTCAACAGATCTGACAAAAGGTATTCACTTCATTATATTTCCCTAAGAATACCCATTCACTTACCCCTTGTATATATGAATCACATTAAGTTGCAGTGACAGGTGTTGTAGATACATGTTTGTATTAATGGTGTTATTGATGTGTATTCCAATTATGCAAATTAGTACCCGGATATGGAATGATGTAGATTTTATATTCGATGATCTAGGCCTGTGAATGTTTTGGAATTTGCTTCAGAAGTTTTGGTGAAATTGGATTCAGGTCCTGAATATAGATTTTTTTTAATTTGCTTTGACAGGATTGTTATGGACTACATCATCTGGAGAATTGTGATGGATTTCACGGAAAAGCTGACATCAGAGTACAGCCAGCTCCGTAATGAATACAGAAAGATATTACAGGTCAGGAAATGAAGAGTTAACTATATCATATATGGTGAATGCTTTAATCATGTTAAAAGTTCAATAACAGGTTAACAAGTTTTCACCTTTTTGTTGATGGGATGTTCCTGAATTTAAATTTATTAGATATGCTGATTAGATTTGACCATTTATAATTTAAAACCTGCTTCTTAACCATCCAGTTGAATGATTTCCAGCATTACTCTAAAAAGTATGGTGCTGAAAAGTTAAATAGTGCAGAATTGGTCGACTTTGATAAACTGGAATAAATGATTCATGTAAGAATTCTATTGTGCTTTTACAGGGTGTATCCCGTGACAAGGTGAAGTGGCAGCAATGTGTGGAGTATGTCAATGAGAAGATGGGTATGGCTGTAGGTGCAATGTTCATTAAAGACCATTTCAAAAAAGAGAGCAAAGACACTGTAAGTTATTCTTTTCTCAAGTTTTAAATTGTCCCTTTTCAAAATCGAGTTACTTTTGTTGAAGTTGCAAATGTTGAACTTGTATATGAAACTTGATTTACCATGGTCTCGTAGAGGCATATATTCCTAGGACCCCTATGAGACATACATTCTTAGAATCTCTGGAAGACGTACATTCCTAGGATCCCTGGGAGAACTACAATCCTAGGATCTCTGGAAGTTGTACTTTCGTATGATCCCTGGGAGACATACATTCCTGGGATCCCTGGGAGACATATATTCCTAGCATCCCGGCGAGACATATTCCTAGGATCCCTGGGAGATGTACATTCCTAGGAGACGTGGAAGATGTACATTCACATGATCCCTGGGAGACGTACATTCTTAGGATCCCTCAGAGATGTACATTTCGAGGATCCCTGGAAGACATACATTTCGATGATCCCTGGGAGATGTGCATTCCTATGATCCCTGGGAGATATGTACATTTCGCGGATCCCTGGGATATGTACATTTCGCGGATCCCTGGGAGATGTACATTTCGATGATCCCTGGGAGATGTGCATTGCTATGATCCTTGGGAGATGTACATTCCTAGCATCCCTGGAAGACATACATTCCTAGGATCCCTCGGAGATGTACATTTCACGGATCCCTGGGAGATGTACATTTCGATGATCCCTGGGAGATGTGCATTGCTATGATCCTTGGGAGACGTACATTCCTATGATCCCTGGGAGACATACATTCCTAGCATCCCTGGGAGGCGTACATTCCTATGATCCCTGGGAGACATACATTTCAAGGATCCCTGGGAGACGTACATTCCTATGATCCCTGGGAGACATACATTTCAAGCATCTCTGGGAGACGTACATTCCTATGATCCCTGGGAGATGTACATTTCAAGGATCCCTGGGAGACATACATTTCAAGGATCCCTGGGAGATGTGCATTCCTATGATCCCTGGGAGACTTACATTCCTATGATCCCTGGGAGACATACATTTCTTTGAGTCGTTCTCTTCATGTGCACATATTCCTACTGACTAGTCACCAAAGTAAAATTGTTGTTGTAGGCACTGGAAATGATCCACAACCTGAGAGAAGCATTTGATGAACTACTCCAGAAGAATGACTGGATGGACGATGAGACACGTGCTGTGGCCAGGGAGAAGGTGAGAGATCAGTGGATAAGCAAACATCACATGATATTAGAGTTTGGTAAATAGATTTCCGTGATGCACATTAAATTTTTTAGAATTTTGTCAAGCAATGTCACTCAACGTTTGGTTACTTCTAGAAAATTTGTAAGCAAATATTACAGTTCTGCTTTTTATCGAGCCTGTAGCCTATCTGTAATACTCACTTCACCCACAACAAGTATATAACCCAGGAGCTTACATAATGCTACACTTTTTGGATCTACTACCCTCCCTCCCCCCCTCCCCAACTGGGACAATGCCCTACCCCATGGAGTGCTGAGACCTGCCCTATCTCCTAAACTAAGCCTCACCCCACCCTTTATCAGACCTGAACTAAGCCTCTCCCCAGCCACAACAATGATATATTCGGGGAGGTTATATCATGCTAATATTATTGAACCCATTCACATTGTTTCCACCCACTATGGACTGAGCCCCTCACTCACTCTCCTAAACTAAGCCTCACCCCATCCTTTATCAGACCTGAACTAAGCCTCGCCCCAGCCACAACAATGATATATTCGGGGAGGTTATATCATGCTAATATTATTGAACCCATTCACACCGTCTCCACCCGCTAAGGACTGAGCCCCTCACTCACTCTCCTAAACTAAGCCTCACCCCACTCACAACCCTCATAAGCCTTTCCACATCAGAATCTGCAATTCTTTCGATGATGTACTATCAGATTGTAGAGGTTCATCAAAAGCCATCCTTCAGACAATGTCAACTAAAAGTGTTGTCACTAAGTGGTTAAATCTGGGGTCAAATTTGTGACTTTCTATAGGGCTCGAGCCACATGTTGTTTTATTGCAATATAAATGGTCAATGACACAGGATTTCCAGTTTATAAAAAAAAAAGTATTTATGGTAATTCCCCTAATAATTCGATCACCGGAAGTGCATCAAAAATGTCATATATCTGGCAATATTCTTCATGGCACCAGCTAGAAAGATTCACTTTTTGTCATTATATGAGTTTTCTTCAATTTGTATGAAGGATTAGAATGCTACTTTTTCTCTGTGTTTGAATAACAGAGTAGAAAAGTGAACTTCCTGTGATTGAATTATTAGGGGAATTACCGTAGTTCCTAACAGCTGTGCATGTAGAGTGACCAGAGTAATTCTTGGATTAAGCAATATTTTGCTTAGCTGTTTGATGTGATAACAATAAGCCTACAAGCATTCCATGTCTGGCAAAACATGATGCAAGGAAAACAAATGGAGGGACACTAAGAGTATGAGATGGCATACCATGTTAAATGCCAAACTGTTGATTGATCCCTGTGCATTGTGGCGTGATGGAATATCCCGTCAGTCACACCAAGGGGGATAACCCTTTCCAAGGGAGATAACCATAACTGCAAATTCAACAAGTCGCAGGAAAGATTCTGCTCTCATTCAGTAAGTCTCTTCATTATGTGAGCTTGATCATCATTGTCTCTTGTTGATAAATACACAAGGGTGGTGATTAGGCATGTTGTTCAGTCACTCAAATAGTCACTCATTATCGTCCCATCAAGAGAGATAACCATACCCAAGGGAGCTTACCAACCTTGTCACGAGGGAGGTGTTCAGGAGGGAAAGGAAATGTTTCTCATTAATTTGCGCTTCTCTGGTTGTGAGAATGAAAGCCATGTAACTATGCCTATATTCTATGTTCCATTATGTTTTGCAGGCCTATGCCATGAATGAGAGAATTGGTTATCCAGAGTTTATACTAAATAAAGATGAACTGAATGAGCTGTATGAACCGGTAATCACTGCATCTAGTCTTTAGTCCTGAAAGACTCAATCTACAAACATCTAACATCCTTGAAATAGGCTGACCTTGATACCTTCAGAGATTCATACAAGTCAAAAATTGTACCACCGAAAACTCAATATTACTCAAAATTGAGTTTTCACAATGGTGAAATTGTGTTTTCAATTTTTTTTACCACCGATTCAAAGATTGCGATTGAGTTTTCAAAAAAAAAATATTTACCACTGATTCACTCATTGGTATTGAGTTGTCAAGTATTTCAACCACCACCATGCTGGTGTTGATAACACCTGATATTGATGGTTCAGCGGTAGTTGATAATGGCACTTTCCCAAATAGATTCACACTACTCCAATATTTCAGTTCAACAATTTTAATTAAGGCATTAGCCACCTGTCTAAGCCCATTTACTTATGTGGTTCATCATAAAACATTCACAGAAACAAGAGCTTTTGATCTGAGCCGATTCATCGCAGAAGCCCACAAGGTTTCAGGAACATCCAGTCGAAACTCAATTGCCAATGGTGAAAGTAATGTACATTGAAACTAATCACGGAAATGAACATCCAACTTCTGATCATTTAGACAAAAATAATATTTTATCCCATCAGTAGGCGGTATAACTCTTAAAATCATGCTTAGCAAGTCTGAAAGATTTCAAGAGAATCATGTCAAAACTCAAGGCTGATTCTACAATGTTTTTAATTGATTAGTACATGGCGATGAATTGGAGAAATGGTGAAGTCTGAATCCCAATAACTTTGACAAAAATCTGAATTGTCTCAAAAAATAACAGGTGCACATGAGGCATGCATGTTAAGTTTCAAAATCATCCTGTAGAAATTGTGGAGTTAAATATCAGTGATACACTGAAATTATGTCAACACTTACTGATTACATAGCCACGATTTGACATACAAGCGGACAAAAGGGCAGAAAGAGTAAAACAAATAATGCTTGGCAAAGAAATGGCAAAGTCTGATTCCAAATAACTTTGACAAAAATTAGAATTGTCTCATAAAAATAACACAGGTACACATGAGGCATGTCTGTGAAGTTTCAAAATCATCCTGTATAAATTGTGGAGTTGGCTAATTACATAAGAATGCCAGTGATACACTGAAATTAATGACGCGTAATGGCAAGGCATTTAATCACTTATTGATTACATAACCACGGTGTGATCTACAAACAGACAGGAAGACAAACAGTAAAGACCTGATGCTTCCCAGCCTACAGTACCATACTAGAACACGTGTGTTGGAATTGCTCTTTATAACAACAACAACTGCGTGTTGATAAGTTCTGAGACTCACTTGCAACTGTTTATCAGCGATCTATCAATAAACATCTGACACATCTTGCATATAACATCAATCTAAAGTTACTTAGAATACTTGTCTGTCCTCTTGTACACATCGCCAGTTTCGTGGTTCTTCTCTTGCTCGTCCCTCTTGTCAAACTTTAGCACGTCTGTGATAGTTGGGAACCCTCGATAGTATGAATGCAGGCTGCCACACAATAAACAGTTTCAGAGGGTTCCGGAAATAATGTATGCAAGCAGTTGTATCTGCCGCTAAGCGGTGCTGTGATCAACATAGGAAGAAATTCTCTTTCACTCCTCGTGACCATCCAGCGGAAACGCATGAAGGCTATAGTAAGATAGCATGGTAAGATAGAATCGTTTTGGGTCGCTAATTCACGTAGCTGGCAGAGTTTTTCCCACATCGTAGACACTCCAACTCTCGAAGGCGTTACCAAAGGCTAATGTTTCCTGTAATTTTAACCGACGTTAAATAAAGATTGTCTTACTGTCTTACAACAATACCACCACACGTGGTGGCACGCTTTTGGTGCCTGTGAAAGGTAAACTTATTATCGCTTTCGCGGTAAGATCATCATTCGATTGAGTTTATTTCATAATTTAGGGCTGTCAAATTAACTTTGACCATGTCTGGCGAATTGAGTTTTCCACGAAAAATTGAGTATTTGTCCAGTAAAACGAAAGCAGTTGAGTTTCTTACCATACGAATTGAGTTTTCAAATTTTTCTTGTATGAATCCCTGGCCTTTTAGATAACTAACTTTGTGTGTAAACCATTTGTATACATGTATAAAACAATGCTTGTTAATATATACTTATCTTGTGGTTATGAGATAATGGACCAGAGTAGCATAACAGATGTTAGACTTGCTGATATAATTTCTTATAAAACATGTTCAGCATGAACCTGGATAGAACCGTTGTCATTGGCTGAATGTTCTTCCAAAGTTCTCCAATTCTTCAAATGAAAATACCAGATTTCTGTTTGAAAATTTGAATTGACCAATCAAGTGTCTCAAAACAGGTAGACATCCCATGATGCACTGGGGTTTCTGTAAAATATTTATTTTTAGTTTGTGTGAAACTTTGAATTCTTTAGAGAAATAAGAACTTCTTTAATGTGTATAAATGTAATCCATGACTGGGGTCCACTGTTTATATTTGAAGATTTGTATAAATATAATCCATGATTGTGCTCTACCATTTATATTTGTATCAATGTAATCCATGACTGTGTTCCACCATTGATATTTGTAGTTACATTTGGATGAAGCCTATTACTTCAAGAACATCCTGACTGTCGAAAAATTTGATGTTCAGAGCATGCTCAAGAAACTCCGAAAACCAATTAGGAAAGACAAGTAAGTTATTTGATCGGCATATAGAATTTGGTGTATAAACACAAGGCTATTTTATGGACAAGAAAAACTTCATTTATTGCTCTGGTGCTGAGGTTTCATGGGAGATACATGTACGTCCAACTTTCTAGTTAGCTTTGTGAAAGTGAAAGTTTGAAGTATCTCCAATGAAACACATTCTCACACATTTCCACCAGAGCAATAAAAGAAATTGTTATTCATTATATGGCTTTGGGTTGAGAATGGGTCATATGGAGTAAAATTTCCTGAGATTTCATGAGTTTTTATGACTTTTATCATGGTAAATGTAGAGATTTAATTTGATAATTTTCACATATTTTTATTTCTCAGATGGTTGCAGGCCCCTGCTGTGGTGAATGCATTTTATAATCCAAACACTAATGACATAGGTAAGTAAAAGATATAGTCAACACCTCATCTACAATAATGTGTGGATTTCATCAGTTAACTTGGGTGATGGTTTTAGGGATGTGTTTTTATTATCCCATCAGCATATATGCCGGATGGGATCATGTCATCACTCTGTCCAGCTGGCTGGCTGGCTGGCTGGATGAACGACGTGACCGCTCTAAAAGGTGAACCGTTCCAGCTAGAGTCTTCAAATTTGGTATACTGCATTGTTGGGTGGTAAAGCACAAGCCTTTTGAAATTGGGCGCATTTAGTTGATTTTTGTGGTTTCCATGGCAACATAACAAAAAATATCCACATTACGACATGAATGCTCTAAAAGCCGAACCGTTGCAGCTGGAGACTTCAAATTTGGTATACAGCATTGTTGCATGGTGAAGCACAAGCCTATTGAAATTGGGGACATTTTGTTGATTTTTACCCCTCAGCCCATAGGTCTGTGGGGTCTTGTCGTTGCTATGTACGTGCGTCCGTCCATCTGTCCGTCCGTCAAAATTTTCTTGTCTGCTGAATATCTGCAGATCTATCAAGTCGGGCCTGACCAAACTTTGGTGAGAGCTTCCTTAATGTTGACTGATGAAATGATTAGATTTTCAGATGGTTATGATGATTTCATGATTTTTAATTATTTTTTTTTATTATTTATTGATGGCTTAGCTTTTGCACTGTTATCTATGCCCATCGGGAACCCTTGGTTGCATGTTTCATTGTGACTTTTGAAGGTTCCCTGATACAAGAAAGCCTGGTTCATTCAAGATTCAAGATTATCTTTGGATGGAACTCTCCATTTCCCATATATTCTGGGAGCTTACATGATGCTACAATTGTTCAACCTATGCACTACCCTCGGGAGGATTTCCTCGCCCCTGGGGGACTAAATGTTAAAGTTTTGGACTTTTTCCTAGCCACAGCTTCTCAGCCTCATGTGATATGTATGAGATACAGTGTACATTGCTTTTTCACACACACATGCTGAATCACCTAAAATTTATTCCTTTATAGTAAGGGCTGTTCCATTTAAAAAGATGTACCCCCCACGGAAGGGAAACTTTGTACACCCCAACAACCAATATATGCAAATTAATTCTCCTTGCCTCCACCAAACAGCAAATAAATGTCCAGTACAACCTGGGAGAGAAGCATTTTTTTTTTTCATCATAGCAGCCCACCCACCCACATTTTTTATTTGGAAGGGAAAACAATTTTTCCTAAGAAACGATATCGGGCGGAAAACTGATTTCAGAGAAAATGGCAAATGCTTGGCTGTACACCATCGAAGTGGCGCTCTGGAGCGTAAAAACTGTAGTTTTATTCGGTTTCTACAGCCACGAGTCGTTTCTACTATTTCCTTGACAACTTGGCATGTTCAAACGATACAAAAATTGTGCATAGGCATGATTTATTGTTTTTTCACGCTTCAAACAGTTGAAACGATGAAACAGCCGCCATTTCCTTCTGAGCCGTTGCTAAGGAAGTGACCGACCGCGCATGCCCACAGCCATCCATTGACGTCACTCGGGACGCTCAGCTATCCACGGAAGTGATATGGTAATGAGCTTTCGCCATAAAAGGATGTTTCCGAGACCCCGAGACGCAATCTAGCCCCAGAACTCACTTTAGCTGCGAAAACTGAATACGGAAATAGCCGAACGTGAGATTGCCCGAGACGTATGATAATGAGCTTCTGCCATATATGGATGTTTCCGTAAGAGTTCAACTATATTTTCTCTCGGGAATACACCGGATTGAGGCGAAGATTGCCGATCTAACCCAAATTCAAGCTTGTAACTTCAGCTTTCCAACGATATGCGGCAACAACAACAACAACAACGCCAACGATCTAGACCTGGAAATGGTTGTTGTCAACGACTAAAACTTGCCGTTTTCAGCGGTTTTAGGCGAATAATGACAGAGACAGTTTAACAACACGAGTAATTAGGTATTAATTAAACTATTTTCGATGATTTTGTCCGCCAATAAATTTATTTATGTGAAAATTGGGCACATTATGGACGTAAAAAATACAAAATCTCATTTTCAATTTTTTTATTGTTCAGCCCCGATATGTCAACGCGCGTCTCCCCTTAAAAAGGAATCCCTTTCCAAATAACAAAGTGCATATTGGTAGAGGGCCCACCCATAGAAGCAATATTTTTACAGGCTTAAACAATCACCAAGAGAAGCAATTTATTACCTGGAGGGACCACCAAGAGATTTCTATTCTGGACAACCCCACCCACCAATATATATATTTTTTTCCCCCCTTCCGTGGGGGGTACATATTTTCAAATGGAACAGCCCTAATAACTAACAGGTTGGTGACATTATTTTATTTCAGAAGTACAAGAAGAAGTAACTGGCGGGAAGTTCCCGCAGTATTGAACCCCTGTTAGGTTGAATTTTGCGTCGCCTTAAATGAAGGACAACATTTTTCTTCAATTTTGCTACATGGATTTATCCGAAAGCTTTTGCACAAACCATATTTTATTTCAGAAGTATAATATGAAATAACTGGCAGGGGAATCCCTGCCGTATCGAACCCATGTTAGTTTGAATTTCGCGTCGCCTTAAATGAAGGACAACATTTTTCTTCAATTTTGCTATTAAATCATTCTACTCCACATCATATGATTTATCCTAAAGCTTTTGCACAAAATATATTTTATTTCAGAAGTATAATATGAAATAACTGGCAGGGGAATCCCTGCAGTATCGAACCCCTGTTAGTCTGAATTTTGCGTCGCCTTAAATGAAGGACATCATTTTTCTTCAATTTTGCTGTTCAATCATTCTATTCTACATCAGATTTATCCTAAAACTTTTGCATGAATCATATTTGTGTCCACACATTTAACTGGTACAACATAATGCTTCAATTTTTGTCACCAAACATGTTACTGTACCTTGGAAATTATTTAAAACGAGTGATTAGGAGAGCCCATTTTTAGTCTGACTCTGGGCAATTTTGAACCAGCATACCTGGAGCTCATGCCTGTATCCACAGGGCTGTATCCAGGGATTTTTTGCAGCTTCCGACCCCAAACTCCCAGTTCCTCTTCGTAATTCATTATTGAGGGTCCAATTTTGTTTAGTGAATTGCGCCAAACCAGTTTATTAACATGAAATTCAATACCCAGCTATGCAATCGGAATGGATATTGAGACTCAGAAGCTTTTTCTAGGTGTATTTCCGAAATTGAACAACAACAACAGCACTTTCGTTTTTTGTTTCATTTGAGTTTTGGGCGCCCATATGTTTTCCGGAACTAAATTGGCTCTAGATGCAGCCCTGATCCTACTTTACTAAAAAAACAGGCAGAGGGGTCCACGCGCCTTTTAGGTGCTTGCCTGCAATTCATGTTGTGGTTTCCATGCCAACATAACGAAAAATATCCACATAAACATGACTGTTTTTCCCCCAACTACTTCTGTTTCCCCTTATTGAATGCCCTTCATCTGTCTATACCGGAGATTTATATTGCTCATGTAAAAGGGGCGGCAAGTTCACACTAGGCCGATGGGATCGAGTGTGGCCGTGGCCTCTATTTCAACATTAACATTGAAATACTCAAAGGATAAAGTGCTGGTTTCAATTCCTATCAATTTAAAACATTGAGGATGACTGCAGGTGAGACTCCAGAGTTATATCAGAAAGCTTCGATTATACATTGAAACCTCTGAATATGGACACCTGGGTAAATCAACCAACCTCTAAATACTGACATTATCCATGATCCTAATACTTCCATTTAAAGTATTTTATACCTTGATAAACCAGAACCTTGTCTTAACCAACACTGCAATCTGGTCGCAAAAATTGTGACTGTAGTAGGATGTAGGATATGTGAAGAATATTTTCAGGTACATCAAGAAGGTTTTATTGCTACACTTCCTGTATACATGTAGGTGTATGAATTATAAGTTGTCAACAGTTCCATATTTCTCTTGTATGTTACATTGTTTCTCTTTTATCTTACAGTGTTTCCAGCTGGAATTTTACAGCCACTCTTCTACAGCAGGTCATTCCCCCAGTGAGTATTTAAAAGTCAATCCTCAGCTTTTGATGGCATGCGATGGGTGAAATTACTTTCCTTCGAGTGACGTGGACCCCCAAGCTTCAGGCACTCTCTCCTAGATTTCCTCAAGTGAATGGACTCCACAGTCTGGTCAGATCACTCATTCTATAGTCACTAGACTAGTACCATCTGAATGTGGAGAGATTGTACCTCAGATTGACTCCTGAGTCTGTGCAGTTCGACTTGCCTTGAATCAGCATTTGTGGAGAGTTTGTACCGGGGATTAAGAGTCTCTGCATACAGTGTTTGTGAAGAGTTTGTCCCCCAGATTGACTCACAAGATTCTGGAGTCTTCCTTGAATCAATGCTTGTAGAATTCCCCAAACATTTGAAAGAGATTTTACCCAATATCTTCATACAAATGAGAGAGCTTATGTGGAAAACTCGATTGTAGAAGTTCTGGGGTTGCCTATCCCAACTTGAGGCATTTGACAGGCAGTTTGCGCTGTTGGCTACTCTGGCATAATTTTAACTTAAAGTAATTCTTAGCATAACTGTTAGGAAGAATGTAGTTTTTTGGGGAACAGTGTCTACATGTTGAACAAAAATAATGAATGCTGATTCAGCTAGTTTCACAGAAAGTAGTGAACATAATAAATGTAACATTCCATCGAGCGTACGGTCTATGAGGTTCTAAGATATAGTCGATTATCTCTTGTTTCTCAACCAAACACTATGGGGTTCCCGGGTATGTAAAGAAAAGGATCCTCAGTTGCCAGGCACCTGGTCATAATTTGGGTAGTAGCATGCAATGTGTTAATATTACATGTACATGTACATATCAGGTCATCGCTATATGGCTGAATTATTACTGTAAAGGTAAAAAGGTATGGGATGGGAGGATAGCACTCAATATATTATTCTATGGGTCATAGGAGGAAATTCCCTTCAATCCATGTTACAACATTGGGAAGGCCAATAACATTTCTATGGATGGTGGGGTATAATTCAAAGCTGCCTTCCGCCCCTCCCACACCTTTTTAAATGGACAGCCCTCACTCACTCAACTTAACATTGGTCTGCTTCAGTCTCCTCATTCCAATAGCAGCAGGGGGGGCCATTAGACCTTTTTTGCATAGGTTGAGGGAAGAGCAGACAGCGTGGGGGTGCCTAGAGGACCTCTAGGGGGCCGGGCTTTTTCTGTGGAATCTGTTCAGAGAGCAGAGCAAACGACAGTGGATTCATAGAGTGGGCGCATACTATGTAGAGCCTCGGGACGGCCCACCACCCTTGCCGGCCCAGGCTCTACGCCGCCAAGCGAGCCTCCAAGAGATCCTCTAAGCGCTCCGCGGCGCTTATTCTGGCCATTTCGCCGCCGATCTCTTATCTCGCCCTATGGGGGTCTTCCTTTACACAGCCAATCTAGACTTTCGCCGGGCCATCAGGGAAGCCGGTTCTTCCACCGACGCGCAGCTGCTGGTCCTCTTCCGCAGGATCGCTGACATCCTTGCGGCACTTGAGGGGCGTAGGCGCCGAGGCATGCTTTTTACCCCGCGCTGCGCTCGTGGGCGAGATTTCCCAAGATCGCGACTTCTCTCGAAAAAAGCGGTGTCACTCTCCGTGAACGCGATAACGTCTTCCTTCGGATGGCGATGTCGGCTCCCACGCACCACCCTTGCCGGCCCAGGCTCTACGCCGCAACCCCCCATTAAACATACAGAATCGATGGAGATACCAGAGATACGATGAAGGGTAAACACACATGCCAGTGGCTTAAACCGAGCTCCACGGAGCTCTGCGGTCGGTCTTGTCTGGGGGATCGCTGTAAGGTCCACCTTGCTCGGCTCCGAAGGGGCGGTGGCACAAAGCCCTGCCTCAGGTGCGGGGTAGGTGTTTTAAACCGCTTCTCATTGTGCCGAGGCTGTGGATATGTAAACGAAAATGTTAAGGCCTGGCGGCAGAAGCAAAGGGTCTTTCAGGCTGAGTTTCCACGCCTGGCTAAGATAGATCCCACGTAAATTCCATTTAGAGAGATCTGTCATCACAAAGTATACTCTAAAGATGAAGACAGTCAAAGAGCTTCCCGTATTAGCAAAGCAATATGGTTTGCCTTCCACGGGCAACAAAACCGGCCTCATTAGGGCGATAGCCGAGTTTCGAAAGAGAGTCGATCGGGCGCTAAAAAAGGGGAGGATTCCCGCCCTGCGAGGTGATGTGGAAGACTTCCGTAAGAAAGGACAGCGCGCCCGTGAGCTGCGGCAACTCGACGATTCGGTCACGGCCTCGCTGCGAGCCAGAGCCTATGCGCAGCGGGTGCAAAAGAAACCTACCGAGCGGCTCCCGCACCTGCGGCGAATTACAGAAAGACTTGCACGGCCACACCGTTGGGGGGAGTGGCCCAAGTCTCTAGCCAGTCGGATCGCCCGGGATCTTGCAAAAATGTCAGCCCCCGAAGGGCAATTTATCGACCTGGACACCCAGGTTCCTCCCCCGGTGCGGCTCCCGGCCGTCGAACCGTGGGTTCACATACTTTATAACGCCAAAGATGAATTTGAAGTCGACGGCGCCGCCGTAGTCTTCTCTACATGGTGGTACGTCGACCCTGGAGTCGATTATAAACATGATAGCATCGAAGAAGCCAAGGCCAGACGTATGCTCCTGGAAGCCGACATGACAGACGAGAGAGCCGAAAGGCGTGTTTATGCTGATAGAATAGAAAAAAACTTTGCCAACTATGAGAAGCGCGTCTGGGACGCCACAATGACAGACGAGAGAGCGGCAAGGCTCCTCCGGGCCCTTCCCGGGGATGGATATATCATGAGGATAAAGTTCCTACGTAAGCTAGATGAGGTGGGGTGGGTCGTGGAAGACAAGATCGACCCAGTGACGACCGAGAGAAAGAAGGGAGAAGATGTAGTCGAGATCACCCGAGTCACTGCGCCCGGTGTTCTGACCGGCATCGACAAGGTGTACTACAACCATGCC
>JAVTVY010011459.1:0-55431 GCA_036873755.1 Hanleya hanleyi
ATGTGCAATATCGATTCGTTGCTTCAGAATAGTGTACATCTATTCCGATTTTCGGGAGTTTCCGACTGCCCGCTAGCGGGCACTCGAGTCAGGGAAGACAAAATATGTACTCAATAACATGACAAGAGATAGGGTGCAAAAGCCTTTTTCGCGGTTACAAGAATCGGGAGTGATCTAGAGTTCGCTGTGTGAAATGAGTTACCTGTATCTCTTTATTCAGCATTACAAAGGCATGAAAACAAATACAGTTTGCCATACACTGTTTACCTCTGGACATCGAAGAGAATATTTGAGCTCCTTGATAAAAGCTACCATGAACAATCTTTGTGCTGCTAATTATATGGGCAGGAGGCCCAGGATTTGTTTCCGCGTAATTTGCCATTGTTATGAGAGCCGACAAATAATACCTACATACAAACAATTGCATAATCCATAAACTGGCAAAATAGGAACAGTTAGACCTGGAAGCTTCATCCTCACTTTAAAACCTGTAGTTATCTGTGACCTTTGAAATCCAGTGATGTAAAAAAACATACACAATCGGAAGCATGAGTGCTGCTAGCTTTACCCGAATGCCTCGTAATCGTACTATGCAATGGATACCAATTTGTTGTCTGTACTGGTCAATAGAAATCCCCATCGTTCTTAGAAATTTAATTTACACGTGCCTTACAAGTTAAATTTAGAACTTTCGAGCGTATTTTCAGCTCCAAATGTGCTCCACTCCAAAGTGTGCTCAACTCCAAGTGTGCTCAACTCCAAGTGTACGCTCAACTCGATCGTACAAACCAGACCTATTAAATTCGGGCCAAATTCACAATCACGATTTAGCGAATTGGCACGGACAATTGACAAATAGGCCAAAATACTTTGAATCTAAGTTGGCCAACTTCGTGTTGCCAAATTATGCGACAAATATTTTCTCATTACCAGCACTGAAATGTAGAAATGTTTATTTATTGCTGAGAAAGGAATTCTGAGGAAACGTTTTCCTTCAGCTCAAGTTGCAAGCGATGATGGGCTGTAAACAACACAAACAATGATTCAGTTCAAGGACGTAAATACAGTATGGTCTGGTACTTTCCAATGAATCGAACCAAGTTTTTCCCCACGTCGACGGTCGTCCACTTCACACGTCTGCTTATCATCACGGGCAATGCTGACACTAAAATTCCGCCAGAAGGAAACCACGAGGTGCGGTGGAAACCCTTGTTACCATATGCATAGTTTACAAAATAAAATTTGACGCATTGCTCTGACAGCACGGCACAATGTGTTGAATATGGGGTCTGGGAATGAGGTTGTCCGACTTCAAGAACCAAAAACATAGTCGATTAATTCACGGGCAGTGGAACAAAACAAGGCAAAATATACGACTGGCGATACCGTTAAAATACAGGCCTTCGCCTAATTCATCTAAATATACAAACGTTTTTGGTTGGTTTTATCCCTTCGGAGTTAAAAAATGTGAACTTGCGGATTTTTTTTCCTTCGACCGCATCATTCGTTGGCTGGCCTAATCACACTCATAAGCTGGTCAGATGGCTCTGCGCAGTTATTGGGTCAGGGGTCAGCCGGATATAGTGCGTGTACCAGTGTTGGCAAGCAGCCAAATTTGCTGTACGACAACAGAGTCTGGGAATAGGGCTTCGCCCTGTTCCAGACAAAAATGGGAAATTCGTATGGTCGAGTTGGAAACTTTTCTCCCCGCTATCCCTTCACAGTATAGATCATGGTAGATTTCTCTCCCCTTGATCCCGTCTCACAGAATATATCGTGGTACATTTTTCTCCCCTTTATTCTTTAGGAAGACTTTGATCTGTCAGACTCTCGCACTGTCTTGCAATGAGTTGTCTCCCCTTTATCGCATGTTGATAAATGTAGATTGGATACTGTCGCACTGTCGTAGTGTCGTGAGGTAAATTTTTCTGTCCTCCCTTCACTGAATGTATTGTAGTAGATTTCCCTCCCCTTTATCCCGTCCAAGGTAAATTGGAGACGTGTGCTGTTGTGAGGTAAGGTTTTCTCTCCTCTATTCATCTCTTCACCGAAAGATATTGGTAGATAGATTTAGATTTTCTCTACCCTTTATTCCATCTTTCGTAAGATATAATGTAGACTGTCGCACTGCCGTGCTGTTTTGAGGTGAGGTTTTCTCTCCTCTATTCATCTCGATGTAGATTTCTCTCTCCTTTATTGCCTCTCACAGAATTATTGAAGCAGATTTCTCTCCAATTTATTCTGTCTTTAGTAAGGTAGGTTGGATACTGTTGTACCGTCGCTCTGTCGTGAGCGAGAGTTTTTCTCTTCTCTATCCATTCCTTCATTGAATATGTTGAGGTAGATTTATCTCCCCCTTATCCCGTCTCACAGAAATTATCGAGGTACCGGTACATTTTTCTCCCCTTTATTCTTGTTTAGGAAGACTTCAATCTGTCGGATTCTCGCGCTGTCTCGCAATGAGTTTTCTCCCCGTTATCGCATGTTGATAAATATAGATTAGTTACTGTCGCACTGTCGTAGTGTCGCTAGGTAAATTTTTCTCTCCTCCCTTCACTGAATGTATTGAAATAGATTTCCCTCCCCTTTATCCCGTCTTTTTGAAGGTAAATTGGAGACTGTCGCACTGTCGTGCTGTCGTGAGGTAACATTTTCTCTCCTCTATCCATCTCCTCACTGAACAGATCGTGGTAGGTTTCTCTCCCCTTCATCTCCATCTCGCCGAATATTTTGAGATAGATTTCTCTCCCCTTTATTACATCTTTAGTAAGGTATAATGTAGACTGTCGCACTGTCATGCTGTCGTGAGGTAAGGTTTTCTCTCCTCTATTCATCTCTTCACCGAACAGATCATGGTAGATTTCTCTCCCCTTTATCCCCGTCTCGTAAAATATTTTGAGATAGATTTCTCTCCCCTTTATTCCATCTTTAGTAAGGCATGATGTAGACTGTCGTGAGGTAAGGTTTTCTCTCTATTCATCTCTTCACCAAACAGATCATGGTAGATTTCTCTCTTCTTTATCCCCTTCTCGTAGAATATTTTGAGATAGATTTCACTCCCCCTTATTCCATCTTTAGTAAGGTATTATGTAGGCTGTCGCACTGTCATGCTGTCGTGAGGTAAGGTTTTCTCTCCTCTATTCATCTCTTCACCAAACAGATCATGGTAGATTTCTCTCTTCTTTATCCCCTTCTCGTAGAATATTTTGAGATAGATTTCACTCCCCCTTATTCCATCTTTAGTAAGATATTATGTAGGCTGTCGCACTGTCGCGCTGTCGTGAGGTAAGCTTTTCTCTCCTCTATTCATCTCTTTACCGAACAGATGGTAATAGATTTCTCTCCCCTTTTTGTCCGTCTCGCAGAGTATTTTGAGACAGATTTCTCTCCCCTTTATTCCATCATTAGTAAGGTAAAATGTAGACTGTCGCACTGTCGCGCTGTCGTGAGGTAAGTTTTCTCTCCTCTATTCATCTCTTTACCGAACAGATGGTAATAGATTTCTCTCCCCTTTTTGCCCGTCTCGCAGAGTATTTTGAGACAGATTTCTCTCCCCTTTATTCCATCAGTAATAGATTTCTCTCCCCTTTTTGTCCGTCTCGCAGAGTATTTTTGAGACAGATTTCTCTCCCCTTTATTCCATCATTAGTAAGGTAAAATGTAGACTGTCGCATTGTCGCGCTGTCGTGAGGTAAGTTTTCTCTCCTCTATTCATCTATTTACCGAACAGATGGTAATAGATTTCTCTCCCCCTTTTGCCCGTCTCGCAGAGTATTTTGAGACAGATTTCTCTCCCCTTTATTCCATCATTAGTAAGGTAAAATGTAGACTGTCGCACTGTCGCGCTGTCGTAAGGTAAGTTTTCTCTCCTCTATCCATCTGTTCACCGAACAGATCGTGGTAGATTTCTCTCCCCTTTATCCCGGTCTCGCAGAACATTTTGAGATATATTTCTCTCCCCTTTATTCGACCTTAGTAAGGTAGAACGGAGACTGTCGCACTGTCGTGCTGTCGTGAGGTAAGATTTTCTCTCCTCTATTCATTTCTTCATCTAATAGATCATGGTAGATTTCCCTCCCCTTTATGCCGTCTCACAGAATATTTTGCGGTAGATATCAGCTGTTTCAAAACATCTCTATCTCTCCACTGTAAGTTCTGTCAGACTAACGCGCCCTGACATGAGTTCTCTCCCTTTTATCATTAAGCTCATCCTGTGTTGATAACATCATCAGGTTGGGTGGTGTAGAGGGAAATTTACATTTGGGAACTGGGGGCATGGAGTATCCCCAACACATCGGCTGACCTAGTCCTTGTCCGTGATGAATAATAATGAATGATAATAATACGCTCCCGATAAGATAAATATCTCTCAAACAATGATTTTGGATCCCGCATAGATATGCTTCATTATGTGTATGGCTGTATGCTAACTTGGAACTCCAAGTCATCCGCCTTAGCGAGAGTATCTTGGAAACCGTCACCAATTTGCAGGTGTAATCTTATCGAAGGTTTCCTTCAACTATTCAAAGGTCAAATATATTCGGGATATATTAGCTATTTAGCTATGTAAATACGGTCCTGGCTGAATTAACTGAATCATTTAATCAATTTTAATTTTCATGACTGCTGCAGGCGTCATTTGAATAATGTTTTTGATACAATAACATAAATTTTCAGAGAATGCGTCGAAATGTAGATAAAGTTAGATTTCCTCTATGTCTAGACGATTGAAAAAGCATTTCCTGGGACACCTGGTTGAAATTTCGAGAAACTAGGTCGATATTTTCACTCAATGTCTCGACATTTGACGAGCCTTTGAACATGTTGAAACAAATTCATCGTGGTCCCTGCAACCTGCCGTAATATTGGACGTGCACATAGCTAGGTTATCTAGATTTCATATCCAACTTGACAAATATAAGTCTCTTGAGTATACAAGCAGTTATTACATAGATAAAGCTGTCCATAATCTGTCCGACGTGTTCATGTTTACATAGCATTCTTATATATAGCTCTTCATTCTCAATGTTTGAACACAAACGTATGTTTGTGATAACTACGTACTTTCTCCAGTGTCTCTCCGCGGCCTACAGTAGCTGCTGTACATATTATACCTATATTTACACCCACGAAAATATCGTATCATTTTGCTACAACGCAACACCGTAATGTAGAGGATACTCACCCAGTGTTAACTTATAAGTAATGCTAACTAATCGTAATGTTCTTCCTCTTCGGTTTCGATACAGAGGTGATAAGCTCAAATTGAATTAATTGTTGAAATCTGGTTAACGATCATTGTTGTTGTAATTGTTTAACATTAAGGCAGTATAGGTCGTTCATTTCTAGAAGTTGAATGCTTTTTAAAATTTCATTATTTTTTCATCAGGCTAAGAGAAGATGATCCATGAAAAAATGGGGGAGGGGGAGGGTCATCATACTCGTTAATAAAATATGGCAGCCAAATGCATGTGTACCACTTAAAAACCATAACACTGAATAAATAAGGAAATTTGATTTTTTTTCTTGCTTGATGCTCAATAAATAAAACTTTCCAAGGTCAAATTTTCCTCATCTAGCTATATAATACTAAATACATACCATATAGTTCTTGTTGAATATGTAATGAAAATAGTGTGACACCATACTTTCTTAGAAAATATTAGGAGTATAACAGATAAACTGCTCCTTTCCAGTCCTATTTACAGGAGGGGTGAGGGTGGGGAAGTGGGGACGGGGAATCGGGGCGGGGGAGGAAATATTATTGGAGATACATTTATTGGCCATTTACAAATTTCCTTTTTGTTGAAATTGAATTAGAGTGAATTTTGGGGGATGTCAGAGGCATAATGTTCAACTTCGAGAGTACTTTGCACCTTCCAACCGTTGAATCAAAAATGCCAACGTTTTGGTCAGTTCTATTACACTATTGAACCACCAGTAAAACGCATAAATGGTTCTGTTGTGTCTTTTGTTGATTTATACCCCATTTTGAGATGGCTAGATTCCTTTGTTAGGAAATTCAGCTTGTTTTGAAAATATTGAGTTCTAGCAAATCTCCGTCATAGTCCCGGCAGATAATATAATATTCATTTGTATATATTACTATTACCAGGTGCTGGTTAAGGAATTGAGTATAAGCACACCATCATCGAATAGATCTAATTACTAAGCAAACTGCATTCACTCTGAAAGCTCCTTCTCCAAAAAGTGTAGTGGACTGCCAAAATGCAAAAAATATCACACAAATCTAGATTCATAGCTGGTTCTAGAAGCTGCATTACTAAACTTTTTTTAATCCTGCTAACGCGGGCCTTTCAGGAGTTTGGGAAATCAGTTTGGGATATTAGGTATTGCGCCACTATTTCTAAAAAATCGGTCGTTGAATGTATGTGGATATTGAAAAATTCAAAATGTCTTACAGAATAACTTGATGCAAAATGACACGAACCGTATAGACATGTATCCACATGGAGATTTTCGACTCTCTATGCCACTCTTCCTCTTTATGACCTGATTGAACATCTTAGTTCATTGATGATGCAGGTGTTCAAGAAAACTGATCGCCCATATATTAATATCAGAAGCCATAAGACATTCTTTAGCTCTACTACATACAAGGATATCATTCATGGGATGTTTCTTTGTTTATAGAGTTGATTGAATTTCTCATTAATGATATCTATGTGAAAATATGGCAACATAATATATCAACAGCATGTAGGTATTTCAATGGGTACTAATTGTGCACATTTTTTGGTCAACATATCTGTTTTCTTATGAATACGACTATATGCAGAAAACCGATCATTTAAACAACGCTATAGAGACGATCTTCTCGCTGTGGATAATCCCTATATTCATGATGCAGTGAATGATATATATCCACGTAAACTGGATTTGAGGGAAACCACAGATATGCTTAACGGCACATCATATAGACCCATATCTCTATAAAAATGAAGCGGGCCTTCTCTCTCGTCAAACTTATGACAGGAGAGATGGTTACAATTTCGACATCGTAAACTAGCCCTTTCTGGAGAGTAGAGTGGGACCTGCATATGGCGAATACATATCACCCGTAGTAGCATTTGTTATATTGTGTGTAAAATGTGACGATTTTAATCAACGTCACAAAACATTATTGCAGAAAATGATAAAACTGGGCTATACCACCAAGCGCCCCTCTCAAAGTTTTTCAAATTTAGAGATATATATCGCATACTGATAGCAAAATACGGGCGCAGCGTGCAAGATCTATGGCGTTACGTTTCGTAACTTGTGTCTAATTCCGCTTTATCCGGGACTAGGGGACGTATGAACCCATGTACTTCAAGATCATCACGGTGTTCATATGAACAGGCACAATCAAAGCGCGTCTGAGATACATGATTCTCTAGATTACGAATTGGAAGAAAATCATATGGATTACGAATACTGATCGGCGAAACGGATTTGATAAATTTGGAACATCATGATGTCTTGCCGGTGTAGCGGCTAAGAATGTCCTGTGGCTAAGGACACTTTTCTCCACATCGCGAACAAGTGTCTGTCCTTGGTTGCAATAGAAAAGGATATGAAAAGGGACACTAATCACCAGGACATTCTTATCCATCTCACCGGCACCACTGAAAACGGTTGACCGGTTCTCTCTGGTGGTAAGCTTTGGTACTAATGCCGTTGTACGAAAATAGGTCTTTGGGTGATGGAATTTTTAATAGAAGAAGGCTGAATAATAATGACAGACCAGGTGTTTGTATTCCTTATAAGAGTGTTTTAAGAGTCAGAGACTTCAGAGTCCCTTATTACATGTATGAAAAAAATCGACACGATTAACAAATACATGTTTTAATGCATCCCAGCTTTCTGCCGTATAAAGTATCCAATTTATAATATTTGGTATTATGAAAACTGAAGCCCGACTAGCTGTGTAATTACGCCATTACATCGGCATAAGTAACAGCGATAACTATGTGACAGCGTAGTTATATATGATATGATATGATGATGGTATTCTGCTAAAATTCTCTCAACTAAACTATCTTGTGGAATGCAGTTCCAGATTCGCCTGGTCTGTTTGTCGTTACTTAGCCTGTTGGAAAGTCTGTGTACATCATGTGTACACTGTAACTGCCATCCTTGGGCAAACGTCAAAGTGTGGACAAACGTCAAAGTTTTGGCAAATATTCATTCACCCAAGTTGTCGTACATGTATTCAGGTAGCGGAGTCAACGTATGGCTGATGTTTGTCGTTAGTTAACTTGTGTCCACAGGCTGTGTCAAATACGTGACTTGTACCTACACATACACCTCATGCAGGCAAGTAGTTGCATACTTCAACTTTGTAAAATTACACGCGCGTATTGTGAAGGAGTTAAAGCTAAAGCTAATATTAGGAGAGGTTACAACACATATAAGGGAGGTGGGAAGAGGTGCCGACATACTGACTGCGTCACATGACTGCACAGAATAGTCTTCTGGTTAACCTATTCTAAAGCACATACCAGGAATCTAACGATTCGTGATATGTGTTGTATCTCAGGTACGCTTTTATTGTACCTGTTCATGTGGCAACTTGGATGATATGACCACACGGCCCCTAGCACCGGCATAAGCGGTATTAGATACAAATCTAGAGAGCTATGGTGGAAATGCTCTGACAACTGGTATACTGGTTATTGGTGAGCTGTTTCGCTGTGACAACTCGTACATTGGAGATTGGGAGCTGTATCGTCGTCAGATGTAAATGACAGCATTTAACACAAAAGACTAGTCTGTAAGGCCCGATGTCGACCCAGCATCAACTTCCCACAAATGCCAACATATATCAAAGACCAAAAGGTCTGTACAGGGGGCGGGCCTCGGGGACGAAACGTCCACCAGCAGAATCTCGCCATATACAGAAAAAACCGAAGTATGTGACGGCATCATTGTCTCCGCCACGACATGTTCACGATGTATACCCAGACGCGTCAGATGGGTGTGAAACAAAACCATACCACCTGACACAGAATTCTTAGAAACCTAGAATCTTGATACAGCGGGAAGAGCACGAGTTTTGGAAACCTTTTTATTCATTCGCTTATCGATGTGCATGGACTGTTACTGTGGGATAATTGTAATAACTTCCCGGGCACACCTTTTGGAAATGAAATGTATGAATTAAACATGGTGACTTTCAAACGTTTGACCGAACAACCTAAGGCAATCGTATTTGGAAACGCTCCTGCAATACAATTGGGATGAATTTGGTGCAACTGACTATGAAGAAATGATAATATGATATACACCAAATAATCCTTTTACATCCTTTTAACTACTTTTATATTACGTCATAATGTTTTTAAAAAATAGAGATTATTGTAAAAAGCGGCCTTTGTTAGACTTTCAATGTGATTGTTCATGTGAGTGCCATGACGATCGAGTATTTTGAGTTGTTCATGCTGTCCCTAGCTCTGGGTTATGCAGGATAAGACCCGTACTACCATGCGAAGCGTATAGTGCGCGGAAATGCAAGCTACGGTCGTATTTTTCCATCAATGTATGACCAGTAACGATTATCAATGTGAGATCCGTAACGATTATCAGTGTATGATCAGTAACGATTATGAGTAATATCGAAAATATAATCTTCTCTCGCTTCGGAGCAAGCCTTTCCCATTCTTCTAAAGAGATTTATCTGACTATTGTTGGTGTTCTTCATATTCCGAAAAAAGTGAGTATATCCTTCAGGGCGTCGCCATTATTGGAATTATCCAAAGCAAGGGGATCGTCTATATAATGTTTGATGAATACGAAGAAAGGGACTCAAGACTGTTAATCACCTTCTGTACATGTCATCTGACAAATACATGTAGGTTTATCGTCTGGGTGGAAAATTAAGCCGAACGACGTCGGACATTACAAGTTACTTTATTTCTGGATATTCTAGCGTTTACCATGTTTACACCATGTTGAAGAGTTTATTCCATTAAACGTCTTCAGTGCTCATCCATTTACATCACCAATTTGATCTGATCTGTCTTCAGAGCTTCCGAGCTACCATATGTAATTCCGCTTGTATTTGCTTCATAGTTTCCACATGAACAGCGCAATAACAGCGTGGTTGAGATACCAAGGCTACGTTCGAGAATCCTCCGTATTCTGGTCTGAATCTGAACTGCCGAGGGTAGCTTCCTTGTTGAGGGGTATGGCTGATGTTTAGTCGTCAAACATCAACTTTTCCCAACTCAGACATATCTCACCACTCTTTGTTATCTTGTAATAATTGCTGCATATAGCCTCATTCATAGCATATGATCCTGGTATATGGTCCTTTGCAATTTCACCTGTATGTTATTTAGTATCAAGCTGCTCCTGGATGTCTCAAGTATCCACATACATCTATAGATTAGTGTACAGCTACAGACATATTCAATCATTTTTGTAATACGTGAATGAAGCTGTCCTGCTGTAATCTGGTACTGGTTTATCATCAAGAGAGATAAAGAGAGAGAGAGAGATTATCATCAATTCTGAATTTTTTTAATTTAGTACCCGTGCATGTAAAATATAACCTGATAAAACATATAGCCCGAGTAACTGTACCATTGCATGATTTGAAGAAGGGCTGTCTTCTCAACTTTCCGGATATCACCATCACTGAATTCGAAGAAAATTCGATAATGCTCATTTTCATCTGGTGAATTCGAAAATATATTGTGCTCTCCGCTTTATGTGTCTAATTTCACCGAAGCTGGATTCCGTGTGATCGTCATGACCACATGTACATTCACCTTCAAGGTGTGGATGAGAAAAATAAATATCGCCACATCAGATAGCCACTTGTACATGTAATCCTTGTAGAACTCAGGCAGACGTTTTTTCAGCGAGGCTTTCTAATAACCCCGATGCTATTTGCGTAAAGTCATGACATTTTGACACAGTGCTGTTGATATATAAAGCTACATTGGAGTGCCTCATTTCTGATTCACTTCTGAAGATATCCGTGGTTTTACCTGCAGAGGGTCGCTATTTTGGATTATTGAACTTTGAACTGTCATTTTCACGACGAAATTACAAGAGACAATCTAATGTTCTTTTAAATATATATTATATAAATCTAAAAGTTCATATATTTTTGATGAATACTTTTGAAGTTAGCGAAGATATTTCAAGGCTAAAGTTTCACAAACAGCTCTATTTTCGTTCAAATGAGTCAGTTGTAAGAACAGATAAGATAAGATAAAATAAAACCTTTAGTTAGATAGGTTTTAAGAACGGTAAAATATTAGCTAACAGAGAAGCTATCATCACCTTCATGAATAGCACTAAAATCAACAGTGTACAACATTAACCTACAGAAACATATTTACAATAAATCTGACAGATATCTGCACTACCTACATATATGGATACAGAACACGTATATATCACAGTTAGAGTAAACCTCAGAAATTCAGAAATTAAAATTTGTTATCATACGAAGTCAAAAAATTTTTGTCAAAACAGTCTAAAATTCAATGAATGAATAACTTTCATATAATATA
The DNA here is from genome assembly GCA_036873755.1 of Hanleya hanleyi. NCBI lineage: Eukaryota > Metazoa > Mollusca > Polyplacophora > Lepidopleurida > Hanleyidae > Hanleya > Hanleya hanleyi. The sequence continues at coordinate 11,529 of JAVTVY010011459.1, forward strand.
AAATTTGTTAACTGAGCAAAAACTAATCGCTAATCGCAATCGCTGTCGAAAATCTTATCGATAAGGATACTGGACCATGCCATCACCTTTGGCGTCAACCATTGATATTCGACACAGAAACGCATTATGACCAGGAAATGGGGATTGACCCCAAAGTTAGCTAACCGTCATCACTTCATCAAAACAAAAGAAAAATGAGCTGGATTCCAATTGAAATTCCTTGGATTGGACATAGATTAAATTGATATGTCATATATGCTGGAACATTACCAGATTTCTGATCCAACAAAATAGATTATCCTTTGGAAATTCAATTATGGATCGAGGAATATTTTAAAAAGTCAATCTAATTGACAACAAATGCCTTTATAAACCCAAGTTCAAAAATACGCAGCCATTTTGGCAAAACTGTAACTGAGACCGAACAAAACCATAATATAACTGGACAATGCCAAAATTGAATCGGGCTGTACACTTATCATAACACTTTTTAAGACAAACTGCGAAATACCGCGTTGTGTTTCTTACTTGAACAGCTGATACAGATGAATGTTTTAGCCGAATTTGGACTGGTCGACAGTGTGTTTTCATAGACGGATCTAGGTGAGCACTGGCGTATTTTGATTGAAATAGCATGTTACTTTGCTCACTTAAACACTATAGCTCTCACCAATAAATACAACAACAACAAAAAACTATCATCACACAGCTCTTCTGGGAGTTCGAACAACTCTATCAGATATGAGGCTATTTTGGGGGTCCCAAATCGGGTTGAAAAGAACCGATTTGGGACCTCCAAATAGCCTCATGTCCTCAGAAGATATATACAACAGTAGATGTCTTCATTTATGTTGATTTAATCTATATGAATCATGTACATGTTGTAAATCTTTGATAAACGGGTCAGAATGGCTGAACACGATTACGATTGAATTCAGGTTAAATACATATTTTCCCTATCTCTGATCGTGTTTCAGTGAACAAAGTGACATGATATATTCACGTCAGTTGTCACCTAGACCCGTCTATGAAAATACTCTGTCGACCAGTCTAAATACGATCAAATCCGATAGTGAATATCCTCAGTGTTCGTAAAACCTTACGAGGATTACTCTCGTGCCTAGCCCTACTTACATCCCTTCTACTGCCAAATCAAAAGCCGGTCGTTGATCAAGGTACTAGACTGTAGGAGGATTTACCCAGAATTGCAGATAATATTTTGCACTCACTCATCGCTATCAGTCTCAAGCATAATATTTCTTTTGAGTTAAACCAATCCCAAAAGTTAACCTTTTCCAAGGTTAGATCAATTCAGTGGCTGAAAGGCCATATACTAACGGACCGGTCGAAGTGCTTCAATACTTCGAGCATATTTTACCTAATTCCGGTCATCATCATCATGGTTAAATTACAAGCGTCTGGTCCGTCATTCATAGTTCAGCCGTCGTCCATTAAAGAATATCCGCGTCCATAATCCAAAGTGACTGAATGATGTATCTCAGTCACGCTTTGATTGTGACTGTTCATATGAGCACCATGAGGATCTTGAAGTACATAGGTTCATATGGCCCCTAGCTTAGGGTTAAGCGAAATTAGACATAGATCTTGCACGCTACGCCCGTATTTTGCTATCAGCATGCGATATGTATCGCCAAATTCGAGAAACTCTGAGTAGAGGCGCTTGGTGGTATTGCCCTGTTTTATAAGTTTCTGCAACAATGTTTTGTGACGTTGATTGAAATCGACACATATAACACAGGATCTAGCAAATGCTACTAGGCGAGATATGTGTACGCCATATGCAGGTCCCACTGGAAAATTACAGTCTAGAAAGGGATTTTTTACGAAATTTTCGATAGTAGAATTGTAATCAGCTCTTTTGTCATAATGTCGATGAGAAAGAAGGTCCACTTCGATTTTATAGAGATATAGGTATAAATATGATGTGCCTGTGGGGCTATCTGTAGTTTAATTCCTTCAAATCCAGTGAAGGTGGCTATATATCCTTCACTGTGTCATTTATATAGCGATTATCCACAGCGAGAAAGGCATATTCGTTGGTCGACTAAACATTTATGTAGATTTTGAAGTATGTATTAAAGAAACCTAGGGAGTATTTGCTCGTTTTACACCAATCCACTCTGATGCATGATATATCAAGATTGAACTCATTCTTTAAGTGTGTCTTTAGCACTGGTGAATTTTCTTCCCAGGTACGCCAAGAATCGTCTGCTGGCGTTGGGTGCAGCATGTATCATTGTTATTGTGGCTGCCATTGGACTGGGACTTGGGATAGGACTCCGGCCGGACAGAGCTGCTGAGGCTCCGATAAACGATACCATCACCGATCGACAAGAACAGTCGACTACAGAGACCCCGAGGCGTTCAACGGTTGACGGGGTGGTAGAGATACCTCTAGATGGCACCTCGTCCAGATTTGGAAAGTATCGTTATGCAGCCGTTGCGTCAGACTCAGAAATCTGTTCCAATATTGGCTCGTGAGTATAATATCAAGTGTGGCATTAAGGGTACTACTAACAGCTAAACAGCTTCGCATAAACAAAACATTTTGCGAATTACAAAAATTTAATAAAGCAAATGGCAGCTTCCAGAATGCCGATGTAATACCTATCGCGCCCGAAAGAGTTTACAGTGGCATTATATTGGTATCATAGAACCTGTTGATCGGTACTATTTTCTACGAACAAGCTTTCGTTTCTTGGATTTATCTAAGGCATACGGGGAACAGTTTTACGGGGAGATGTCCCCAACTCTAGAGAGTGAAATTCGTTGAAACCCTGGTGAGGCCGTCTAGCTTCGCATACTCATACTAATTTACTTTTGAGCTTGAGGACGCAAAACTATTCTTTGTAGCCTAGGCTGAAGGACAATGTCAAGATTATCAATCAAGATGGTGCCGTGTGAGCAATACAGGCGTCAGTTGGGACATTCCGGTTAGCGAACTATGATCTCGGTCGGTAGGATTGTTCACATGACCCCACAGGGGAACGGAACAATGCATCAAATATATAGTTATACCGCAAGATGGTGGCAGTTCACTTAAAAGTTTTCCAGTTAATTGTAAATTACTTCGAGATACGAAGAATATCCAAATAAATCATTGTTCAGGTGGGATGAGAAATAAGTTAATCGTAGGTCAGCAAATCTAGGAAAATCTAAAATATCTTGAATATATTTAGTTTCCCTGCTGTATATAATATTTTTCCTGCTGTGCCTTGCGTCTAACACAACAGACGGACCAAAAATGTTGAATAGAATACACTTTTTCCGTTTTCAGCGATATCATGGCAATAGACGGGGGCTCAGCTGTAGACGCGACTATCGCAACATTGTTGTGTGTGGGCGTTGCCAACGCTCACAGTACTGGCATTGGAGGAGGACATTTTATGACGGTGTATATAAGGTAGGTGTTTAATGAACTCCAATACTTGCCGCAACGATCAAGATCAAATAATTTTGCATCGGTTGTCTTTCTGGATCAGGAAATATACCGGTAATTAATTACTTATATATTTTACCGGATATTTGGATATGTCATTACTTGCAAGTGCTCGGAGAGCATTGCCTCTTCTGAAATTACGATCATATTCGAATGATGGGCATTAAAACTAAGTCCACGAGTCTATCACATTTTGTGTGTTTCAATGAGGTTTTCACGGTCATGGCCTTGGTCTCCGACGTTTTGATATTGTACCTGGTACCTCGCTACCCACTCAACATTATAATGTAACTTTATATTTATCCACTTACAAAACTGCGATTTTCGTTGATTTAATCTTTGGTCACCAGTGACCTTGCCCTTTGCCCTATAGATATTTTCTTTATTTTGCCATATGTTTGGCCTCAATTTTGGTACCTCACCTCCCACCAATGTATCTACACGACTCAACAAAATTTACTGATATTTTGGTGACCTCAGTTTTAGTGCTCCGAATCTTCACAACCCCTAGCAAAATTTAAGAGAAATTGGCAAATTTGTAAATTAAGGAACTAAATAACGCAGATTTGGAGAGGGAGGAGAAAGAGAAATTCAATTCCACATGGTTTCGCTAGCTAAAACTGACGTAGCCTAAAATGAAATAAAAGTAACGATCATTTTAAAATGAGGTCGACAAGATATCTTTTGTTCAATAATGTTCCTGTCAGCGAATCTGTGTTACTGGCATGTCTTTCCCTCTGAATATTATTGTCGATTTCTAGAACATAATGTGGACCTACCTCAGCCACGCCTCGATTATGACGGTTAGATGAAACCATTCCTAAACCTGGCTTAAGGGACGGTTCATTTTTTATCAGGGTGGGCCGGGGGGATTCCGGTCAGTAGGTCAGAAAAATGTTTTGTCCCCCCCCCAACACCCCGAATGTATAAGGGTCCCCCCAAGAGCAGACAAGGGAAATTTTCGTCCCCCCCAAATCGCTCGAAAATCAGCCCGTTTCTGCTTGATGTGTTGAGAGATCCCAGTCATTGCATGATTCAAGTATGTATGATTTATACTAATAGTTTAAACCACTGGTGTTGTTTTCACACTTGAATGCACAGGGGACATACATGTACACATACACCTGGGTGTGTGTATCCACACAGACTTAACTTTAGTTAGTGATGTAATTGTTGATGTCACACAAATAAACATTTGACTGCATGTACATTCACAGTCTCCATTCTTACCCGTTATCTACTAGTTTATTAACATGACACCATAGTTAAAGTACTGAGCTTACCAGTCCTGATGGGCAAGTATTGTGTAATAACAGATGGCTGCTTGATAGATAAAAAGAACAGGCAAATTGATAAATTAAGCTGCCCAGATGTTTATTGAAGTTTATAGCTGAATCAGGGGTTTAATTCTTCGTTGTGATTATTTATAGCTACATATTACAGAAAATGTTTGCTTTGCAAAACAATTAATGTAGAAATTTTGCGTCCCCCTCTAAATCCATATTCGAAACTTTTGGTCCACCTCCAGCTCATTGGAAAAAATTTGAGCCCCCCCCTTGATCCCACCGGCCCACCCCCATGGTAAAAAATGAACCGTCCCTAAGCTTACGAGACGTAGCGCCAGTAATTCTTCCTATATTTCTCAAAAATTGCAAAAGTGCATCTTGTTCTAGATAATACCTTTTCATTTCCAAGAAGATATTGGTCCAATTTTGCTCGAAGTAACGCCAGCGGCGTTTTTTGTCGGTAAAAACCTTTTTCTCAGCCATGCTCTCATCTACGTCGAAATTATCGACCTATAATACTAGTATTATGCTTTTTCTCCCGTTTTATTAGGGAAAATCGGACGTCGGTGACATTTATGGCCAGGGAAATGGCACCAGCTAATGCCTCAGAAGATATGTACCTACAGCCTAACACCTCGTCCACGACAGGTAAGAAGAAACAATCCTCGGAATGGAAAATTGTGTTCGTAGGAACAGCTTGGGTAGAAATGCAATACAAAAATAATCAAATAGTTTAAATGGCAGGGCCGCACTGTAACTAACTGCAGATCAATTATGCAGATAAGCGACAATAAAAGCGGGATTGTGATAGAGAAACACTTTTACGCTATATGATTCTTGGTCCTTCTCTGGGTGTAACACAGTCAGATCACGTCGTTCTTTGCATCTTTGCATGGGATTCCAATCCACGTGGTACATATCCCCGAATTTTACCACTATGCCACTGATACGGCGTGTCAAGATATTAACTACAGACTATCCAATATCAGTTGCGAATTTCATTCCGATCAGTGATTTGATACTTTTTGTATTCTACAAACAATTCAACATACAATAGGTTTTACAAGCTTACAATCTAAATAACGGTGAGACACAACGAAACAGTATGCGCAGTATATTCATGGATATACACCAAACATTTACTAACATATGTAGACAGATATACAAGAACATCTGCTTCTCTGCAGGCGGATTGGCGATTGGAGTTCCAGGCGAGATTAAAGGGATGTACGAGGCGCACAGAATGTACGGAAAAATTCCGTGGAAGAAGCTGTTCCAGCCTACAATAAAACTATGCGAAGAAGGTATACCTGTTTCTAGGGCCATGTTCTCAGCTTTAGAATCTACGAAGGGGAAAAACTATTGGTCAACTGAAACGTTACGCAGTTTAAGGTATGGTATTGTCTTTCAGGTTAACTCACTGGTCAAAATAATCGCAATATATTGGTGAAAAACGTTTCACCCATTAAGGTAAAATATCATATCAGTCCAAGACTTCATGAGAGTTCACAATCATACTCTGTGACATGGAGAAAATTGCAAAAAGCCTGAAGATCAATTAAAATAACAAACGAAAAAATACTCGCACTATGACATATGTACATGTTTTTAGGTATCGATGCACAGAACTTAGAAAAGGAAAGAATGTAACTCACAAAATATTCATATGCACTATGATGGATTAAAATATATATTTATGAAATTCGTTGAGAACTATTTGTCGCCAGTTTCGTGATGTGATATGTGATAATTTAACTGGATATATGTTTCGATATTTTAGAGAGTTGCTAACTAATCCAGATACAGGCGAAACCTATAAAGTTGGCGAGAAGATGAAAAGACCAAGGCTAGCCGAGACATTGAAAGTAATTGCAGAGGAAGGTCCTGGAGCATATTATAACGGTTCTCTCACGGCAGATATCGTACAAGACATCCAAGAAGCCGGTAAGATATATTTTTAAAACCTAAATAGAATAATTTAGTAAGACGTAAGAATTAAAATGTGTGATATACTGTTTAGACTCATACGTGGGTTCCTTGAATATAGAAATAGGCTGTACTCCACGTAAACATATTTAATTCACAAGCTTTCGACTCACATGCCGGAGCATTTTCCAAGAGATCTGTTGAATTTCATAAAATTGCCAGTAAATATATGGATTGTCCATGTGTTAGAATCTGTATATTTACTGGCAATTTTATGAAAATCAGCAGATCACTTGATAATGGATCCGGTATGAGAGTCGAAAGCTTGAGCATTAAATATTTTTAATTAGAACAGCTCAGAAGTTTGTCTATTTCTATAATTAAAATGTCATTTGAGGTGAGCTAATGTTTTTTACCACTCAGGTGATTTCTACGGCTTCACGTCTGAAATGATACGTCGCATTTTTCAACTCTTAGTGGGTAATTATTTCCATAAAGCTTAGTGGGTAATTATTTCCATAAGTGCTGAGAAACTGTTGTACTAAGCGTTAATATAGCTACACTTTTTTGATAATATTCAAGTTAGCAACAAAAGTTTTACTGCAACCACTCTAACGCGTTGTTGCAGGAAACATGCATATCGTATATAAAAACAACTCGTTCAAGATAGTAGTATTTACCTTGACCAAAAAGGTTCAATTTAATATAGCATTGAATGAAAAAATTGCAATGCTGTATATATCTGAATATTCGGGTCCATCGTTTCAGCGATTTCAAAACAAAAGTTGCAAATTCCGCCCAATAAAAGAGGTGTTCGCCTTAGTTGAGACAGAATATATGCAAAGCATCGCCTTGATCGACGTATAAGCACTTCTGGAGGAAAAGGTTTCATGAAAAAATGTAATGTTCAGTATCCTACTAATAAATGGCAATCCGGATTCATAAAATGACATGAACCAAATGAAATATAATACAACGGCCAGTGTATTTACGTTGTCTCTTCCATTCATTTTCCAGGGGGAATTATTACCAAAGAAGATTTGAACGACTATTACGCGTCCGTGGAACCTCCAGTGGAATATAAGCTGAATGACGGATCAACTATGTATACACCAAGACCTCCATCCAGTGGATTAGTACTAGCCTATATACTCAACATATTAGATGGTACAACATTATTATTATTATGCTAAAAATAACTCGATGTATTTGTCAGATGGTTTGCTGATGGAAACGCTGAAATTACGTTTAAAATAAACATTGTTCATGTGAATAACGATACTGCATATCAGCATTTGTTGTCATGGAGCCCAAAAATACAACATACATGGTCAAAGTCATTAGGATTCCTCTATACACACTAAATGTTATATGTCAAATTGTACACTGATGTTCCCAATTTAAATTTTTAATGTAATTTTATTCATATGAATATATGAAGTACAGATATTCAACATATGCATTATCGTACTGAGTGTCATAGACAAGTATGCACATTTAGTATACGACTATAAACGAAAGCGAAAATCTAAAAGAGTGTGCTGAAACTCTTACACATTACAATCCCACCAGTGTTTAGAATAAATGAAAATCAAATGCGTGATCCTAAACTGTTACATCATAGCACCTTTTTCAGTGTGTAGGAATATCTATCTTCTGTTTAGCTGATATAGCGAGTGATTTGAACGGTCGAATCTACAATGAAGTCTGTAATTATACCGAATTACAGCCTTTCAAACCAAGACGTGCTTTATGTTCCTTAGAAAATATTATTTTCCGCTTGCCAGAGAGACGTCTTGTTAGCTTTCTGTGAATTATAAAATTGTTCAACAATTAAATGTATCATTTTTTCTTTTCACAAAACAGGCTATAATTTTACGGCGGCTGATGTGGGATCAACGGAGAGAAAAATATTGACATATCACCGGATTATAGAAGCCTACAAATTTGCCTATGCCAAACGAACAAATCTTGGAGACGAAAAATTCATAGAGGTTACGGAGGTAGGTCGTCCGAGAATGGACTCATAATAAGATCAGCTAGCAATACGTTTTCTACAGTTCTTATGCATATACTTAGATACAGGTACATGTATAAACATGTATTTATTAAATTTTGCACATATCAATTACATCAGCTATTTTGGCAATCCGAAATTGGCATGTCTGTTGTCCTAAGTGTCAACCAATGTTTTTGACATTTTTACCAAACACAGTTTAATGTGTACAAAATGATGTTCGGGGATTACACAGCACAGCCTTAATGTGTATTTTGCATTCTTACAGCTCATCAAGAACATGACATCGAAGGAGTATGGAGAAAGCATCAGGGCTCAAATTACCGATGATTTCACTCATGCTAATTATACCTATTATGGTCCGACATTTTACTTGAAATTCGATCCCGTGGGCACAGCGCACCTGTCCGTCCTGGCTCCCAATGGGGATGCTGTAGCAGTAACGAGCACTGTTAATCTATAGTAAGTTTGATTAATATATCATTAATATATTTGATTAATATATCCTAATAATTATGTCGGTAATACAACATAATGAAGTCCAGCTGCCAAAATTTGAAACTGTTGATCACAGGAAGTCCACTTGTTTTTCAAATTTCATTTTATGTATGTTTAGAATTTGTTCTAACTGTCAAAAGTGGTCTTTGGCTTATTAACGCAGATTTTTGTTTGACGAACGAGCGGATTACCACATGGTCTCTGTAGGTAGTAGCTTTGGACATACTCTCTAAAATATTTAGATTGAAAATTTCAATCAATTAGATTGAACTTTCTGTCTACAACAGATTCTTTTTATCGTTTTCAATCTATTAGATTGAATATTTTCAAACCAAGAAAAGATTTGTCACTAATTTCAATCTGATAGATTGAATCTAATTATATTAGACAGTACATATCAGGGTTTGATGTCATATTACCTGTCATTATCGCCATATTCCTTAGGCTATAGAGATAACATTTTCGTGGCGTAAAGAATATAATATCCGTTGAACGCTAAAGAGGCATCCGTAATTAATATACTGCAAAAGATCCATAAATCAAAGTTAAAGAAATCATTCAAGAGGTCAAAGTTTCAACATTTGAGCAGATTGGAAAGCTGTGAGTAACAGAGGTTTCCTCTGGAGTCATATGTTTGATTTTTAGTTGTCAGACTTCGTCATTTTACCCCACCTCTTACGTGTCTCACCAACTTATAAGCTATGACACCAGAAGGGATATTATTGTGGATAATAGCGTCTCTGTTTGAAATGAAGGAACGTTTTCGCGCAGGCGCTTTTCGAGTCTCAGTGAGTCTCAGTGAGCCAAAATACAGAACGTGGAATATTTCTGTGCATGTTGGTTCAGGATAGGAGTAAAGACGATGAAAAAAATCAAACTAACTTAAGAGATGTCAAAACCTGAGATTTCTATCAGGCTGGCTCTACCGTGTCGAGGATTCAACATAGAATTACAGAAAGAGAGAATTAAATTTAACATGGCGTTCATGCTTTGACACAGATATTAGGTGGGGATACATAACATATACATTTACTGTATATAAACATTCTTTTCTTTCGATATTGAGCCTTTTGAAACGTGGTACGGATACAATGTAACTTTTGTTCGAGACAGTTCCGGAACCTTCAACCGAAACTATGACTTCGAATTCTTGCATTGGTAGGTTCCATGCATGCTAGTTGAGATAATGAATATACATCCTTTCGGTGTTCGACAACACTGTCTTCTCCTTTGCCTAGTTGGACACCCAATAAAACGAATACGAGGCTGTAATCATTAAAAAAAAACAGTTTCGATTATTGATTAGCCTGTCATATAACGTTGGCAACGTCACTGATCGGACATAATGAACGCAAACTGAAATAGTCAAACATCGAAATGATGAATTTATGCTCAAAGGCGTGTATACCAAATACATCAAAATGTTGCATGTTTTCTTCCTTGTCCAGCTTTGGTTCGAAAGTGGTTGGTAATAGAACAGGAATTATATTCAATGATGAAATGGATGACTTTTCTACACCGACCAAAAGTAATTCATTCGGTGTTCCGGCTTCTCCTGCGAATTTTATTGAGCCCGGAAAGCGCCCTCTGTCGTCGATGTGTCCAAGCATTGTTGTAAATAAGGACGGAGATGTCGATCTAGTTGTTGGAGCATCAGGGGGCACGCAGATTACGACAACAGTTGCCTGGGTAATGTATTAAAGAGAGTGAACACTTTATCTGAAATAAGAGATCCCATTGCATGTTATTGCCCGTCAGAGGAAGATATTGAACGAAGCAACTATAAGAACACCAAAGAACATTAAAGCAGAGAAGCGTTTTATGATACTTGCTGAAGTGAACCAGAAGACACTATCTGATTTGAGTTGAGACACGGGCGATCCGAATCTGTGCCATCATTCGAACTGCTCGTCACCACCTTTGCTGCTCCTTGTGTAGCAGAAAATATGGTAACCAGTTACTTGTGGTTACCATTCATTCGAAATAATTTTGACGTTTTGAGCAGAATTCAACATATTTTCAGTCTGAACTAAATTATATTTATACTGCTGTGTATACGTGCATTTTTGGAGATTATAGAAACAGCTAGTACAAGGAAGAACACATCCAACGTCGTCGCCGCATTCATTGAATAACATGCATTTTCAGGTTGCACTACAGACGCTTTTTTTCGGCGGAGATATAAAAACAGCAATCGACAGTGCAAGGTTCCACCACCAGCTTATTCCAGGATATGTGCGATATGACCGAGGGCTCTCAGAGGTATGCGGTATATGCCTTCTCCAATACATTTCAATATCCACAGCCATCTCCTTTATTTCTATAAATTTTGTGTCGTTTTCCTAAATACTGTACCACTTTCCCTAATTCAGCTTGAATACAGTAGCTTTTTAGCCCACCATCAGCAGATGGTGGGCTGTTCAAATTGCTTTTTGTCCGTGGCTGGTCGTCAGTCAGTCAGTCAGTCCTCCGTCCGTAAACAATTCTTGTTATCGCGATTTCTCAGGAACTACAGCGTGGATCTTTCTGAAATTTGGTACACAGGTTCCCCTTGGGGTCTAGCTTTGCAGGATACCTTTTCTGGTCCCATTCGAAAATCCAATATGGCCACCAGGCAGCCATCATGGATTTCCCCATGAAATATTGTTATCGTGATTCCTCAGGAACTACTTCATGGATCTTTCTCGAATTTGGTACACAGGTTCCCCTTGGTGTCTAGTTGTGGAAGATACATTTTCAGGTCCGATTCGAAGATCCAATATGGTCACCAGGCAGCCATCTTTGATTTTCCCATGAAACCTTGTTATCACCATTTCTCAGGAACTACTTCATGGATCTTTCTCAAATTTGGTACACAGGTCCCCCTTCGGATCTAGTTGTGCAAGATACCTTTTTATGGTCCGATTCCAAAATCCAATATAGCCACCAGGCGGCCATCTTGGATTTCCCCATGAAACCTTGTTATCGCGATTTCTCAGGAACTACTGCATGGATCTTTCTCAAATTTAGTACACAGGTTCACCTTCGGGTCTAGTTGTGCAAGATACCTTTTCCGGTTCGACTTGAAAATCCAATATGGCCACCAGGCAGCCATCTTGGATTTCTCCATGAAACTTTATCGTCATTTCTCAGGAAGTTCTGCATGGATCTTTCTCAAATTTGGTACATAGGTTCCCCTTAGGGTCTGAATGTGCAAGATACCTTTTTCGGCCCCATGAAACCTTGTTATCACCATTTCTCAGGAACTACTGCATTCTCAAATTTGGTACACAGGTTCCCCTTGTCGTCTAGTTGTGCAAGATACCTTTTCTGGTCCGATTCGTGAATCCAATATGGCCAACAGGCGGCCATATTGGATTTTCCAATGCAAGTTTGTTATCGTTATTTCTCAGGAAGTACTGCAGGGATCTTTCTCAAATTTGGTACATAGGTTCCCCTTGGGGTCTAGTTGTGCAAAATACCCTTTTCGGTCCGATTCGAAAATCCAATATGGCCACCAGGCATCCATCTTGGATTTCCCAATGAAACTTTGTTATCGTGATTTCTCGAAAAGTACTGCATGGATCTGCCTCAAATTTGGTACACAGATTCCCCGTGTTGCCCAGTTGTGTATGGTCCGATTCGAAAATCCAATATGGCCACCAGGTGGCCATCTTGAATTTCCCCTTGAAACGTAGTTATCGAGAATTCTCAGGAAATATTGCATGGATCTTTCTGAAATTTGGTACACAGGTCCCACATGGGACCTAGTTGTGCAAGATACCTTTTTGATCCGATTGGAAAATCTAAGTTATGCTTCAAATTAATACGGTATTCCCAAGTTGTGACGTTGCATCACAAGAGTCGGCGGATTAAACGGTGGGGCATATTCTATATATTGACTATAGAGAATATCCATACCTTCACCTTCCATGTCAAGGAGTTCAAATAATTCGGAATTAAAATGTATTTCTTCAAATTTTAAATCAGTTTTCTTTAGTCCGTGCAGTTGCAAGTGAACTGCCCCACCCTTTCGTCTGCCGGCAGGTCGGCTACATGAAGGGACGTCACTCTTGTGACACAGCGTCACAACTCGACAACTGTAGACTACTGCATGTTTCCATCCAAGAGAGATAATCAGGATTCAGACACTTTCGAAGTTTCAACATTACTGCGCGGACCGGATCCCTTCAGTATTAACTATTGTACCATCTCACTATTTTCGAGCAGGGTATCTTAAAAGAGACATCTCAAACTAGCCCAGTAAACAGAACCGAATTAGCATTCGTTCCTGATTATAAAATCTTAAGTATGTTTCATAGCTCATGCCAAGGTGTCAAAGAGATTTGTCTTCGCTTCCAGTACCCAATGATGACACGTGTAAAAAAATAAATATAATAAAAATACTACAAAACGCGGACGAAGGATCCTCCGTACATATATACATTCACTTTCAGACTAACTTTGCTCAATTCTCTTGTACTATAACAACCGACATACATGTAAGGACCGTTTCTTGAAATCTTGAAACGCCTGAAACTTTTTCAGTGTCCCTTTTTTGATCTTTTTCGCTCCGAAATTCTGTAAACAAAATCACAAATCAATCGTTCGTTCTTAGTAACAATGGACAAAAGGATCCTCTTGTTATTAGCTTACAATTATCGGACAATGGAGGGCGCCAAGATCCTTCAGGATCTCTCGTATTTATTTGATACACTTGTCGCAAATGGGAACCGTCATGTATCTATCGCGTTATCTTATCCCTATCTGGCGTGGGTTTTTTAGGACGTGTCTTGGCCTGGCCGGGGGGGGGGGACCGAAATGCCCCCCCCACCCTAATTATTTTTCCTACCCCTTGAGCTAGGGGGCTGAAACTTACCACACCATACCCTTGGGTCAAGCTCTACCAGAAAATTTAAAAAATGCAAGACGGCCTCTTCGATGACGTCACAGTGACATCATTTTCAGAAACGGCATTTTCTTTGTCGATTTTTCGGTCAGATTTTTCGATTTTTTTATTGATGGAATTTCTCCGCAAAAACTGCATGATAAATTAGTAAATATTAATGTGAAACATAAAATAGTTTTTGTTCACTTTTAATCGCGGAAAAGCAGACATTTTTAAGAAATATGACGAGAAAAAAAAAATCACTTTTCTGGCACCCCACGTGGTTTACCCATGATTCTCTGGTCGGGGGTCATGCAAAGAGGTTCAGAATGACCCCAATATGATAAACTATAAAGTCACGGAGTTTCAGCTCTCCATTTTTGTCGTTCCGGAGATAGCGCAAATTAATAGTGTGGTATGAAATGGCATAAAAACAGCTCCCGTAGGACTTTTGTGCCAATTTTTGGATTGATTTGGGGTAAAACTATGGGGAAATGATGGGTTCAAATGTATCGAGTCCTAGACCCCCTTCTGTGGGGTCCGCTCCTTCCTGTGACCCCTCGTGACCCATGTATCACTAGCTCCGCTAATAGTGAACCGATTGTCACAATCTTGGAGCCGATTTGATGGTTTTCAATGACGCTGAGTCTATTTGTAATACTTTCAAAGCGATATATACTACCTTTGATATTTATATTTAGGAGGGAGGTGTTTTCCATCCAAGAAACACCCTTCCATAACGTTTTATTCCCTATCTAGTCCAATGATATACCTATTTGTCCTGTCTTATAGCAATTTTGTTGTTGCTATTGATTATGGTTATGGGTCACCTTCTATCAACTTGGGCGCCGTATCACCTTCTCAGTCTGGGCCGATTTCAAGTACATCTGATGTAGCTCTACCATCTTTACCAATCTTTCGAGCAGGTGATAAAGAGACGGGAATGAGTCTTCAATAGGCTCAATGAGGCAAAATTAAAACTAAAACCCTCAAACTATTCTCTTCCAAAGATCAACAAAATATCTAGGGCACGAAGTATCAAGTACAAGAATGGTCTCAACCACAAGTTTAAACAAACTTCCTGTGATTATGCTCATTTGTCCGTCGTTTCGTCAGCAGGTTCGCGGCAAGGGCACGACCTCTTCATAAGCCTACAGAGAAAGGGTCTAAATTCAGCTGGAATGCCGAGTGTGATAAGTCATTCAAGGCGCTTAAGGATCCCTTAACCCCCATATACTGACATACCCACTCCCAAGTAGGTTTTAATTTTGGACACTGATGCCAGTGACCAGGCAATGTGGGCCGTGTTGTCCCAGAAACAAATGTGGCACAGAGCGAGTCATAGCTTACATGAGCTGCGTCTTAAATAAGCACGAGCGGGTATACTGCGTCACCAGAAAGAACTACGTGCTGTTGTTGTTGCATTCAAGCACTTCCATCCAAATCTTTATGGACAGAACATCCTATTGAGAACTGATAATGCCGTTGTGAGTTGGATGAAAAAACCTACTGATCAAACTGCCAGGTGGTTGGAGGTATTAGGGAGATACAGTTCAGAGGTAACACATCGGACTGGACCCAGTCGTGCTAATGCGCATGTATTGTGATGAAGACGATGTTTGGCATGTGCCAAACAGCAGCGGTCGAATGATCGACTTAGAAGACATGGAAGAGGTTACCTGTCAAACGGCAGATACTCAGTTTCAAACTGATGACGAATACAATGGAGATATTGCAGGGCAAACGGCAGTAAACAGATATAACACACCAGTATTACGGAGGGACCTAACCAAAGTATGGTATTACTGGAAGGTTGGACACCCAGTGAAGTAAAGCTGAGGCAAATAGAGAATGGAAACACTGGTCACATCTCACTTACCTTCGAGAAAGGGAAGGACTAACCCGTACGGTCCACCATTTCTTATATGTCTTCCTCCTTCAAGACTCTTGGGCGCCAATGAGACAGATTGAATATGATTGGAGGCATGTTACATCGATCCTGGGTTGACAGTTCTGGACAGAACCTGATAGTGCCCCTAGCATCTAGGAATGATGTGCTCATGTATTATCATTATATCCCATCTGCTGGACACTTTGGAGTTGACAAATGTTGAGTCGAATCGGGCAGGCTTTCTGCTGGCCTGCTATCTAGCGTGATAGAGGAATACTGTCTTCGATGTGACAAGTGCACTGCTAGGAAAACACCTGCCAATGCAGAGGGTGGTAGTTGACATTCTATGCCCTCTTACATGCAGTGGTAGTAAGTAGTCCTAGTAATTACAGATTGCTTCACCAAAAGATGGAGGCAGTCCCTTTGCCTAACTAGAAAGCATTTACGGTTGCTAAGGCATTATTAGACAACTTTATATGCAGATTTGGAACACCATTACAGGTCCATTCAGACCAGCGGACAAACTTAACTTCTCCAAATAATCAAGACAGGAACCTCTTGCATACGATTTTAACCAAATGAGACTGTCGAGAGATTCAACAAAACTATGGCAACTGTGTTGACAGTGTATTGTGGAAAGCAATAACACAAATGGGACGAGTTGCTCCTCCCCGGTGATGGCATACAGTGCCTCTAGATATCCAAGCACAAATAATTATCCAAACATGATAGTATTCGGCAAGTCGGTTGTTATGCCTCTTCAGGCACTCATTCAGTTACCCGAGTGGGAGGACCTGGAGATGGACTGTGTAGCATGGAGCTAAGAAAGAACCTTCGGATGACTCATGAAGTTGCTCATGTCGTCCTCAAGCAGAAAGCGGAGTATTAGAAATGCCATTATGATATTATGTCTAAAGAGAGGACACTCAAGGCTGGACATACAGTTTGGCTGCATAGCCCGGTAAAGAAACGCGGAGTTTGTTATAAAAATTACATCACAGTGGAAGGGTCCTTTATTTCGTTATTATTAGAAGGATAGACGACCTAACATACATGGTGAAGAGTTCACCTAGGCAACATCCAAGAGTTGCATGGAGCAAAGCGTCAAAGAATCAGAAAATTAGAATAATGGTATATCCACTTAGTGTTAGAGAATCGGCCATGGAAAGTCGTGAGACAGTTTTACAGATTCACTCACGCTCTTTAAGCGATCGCTAAGCTGTTTCATATCGAGTTTACCTAAGGCCATCACATCAATGAATAAGAGCTTCAATCATATCAGGATTGTTAACTAGTCTCTTGCTGAAGGTGACACCCTCATTGCAGATTATGCATACACTGTTCTCATGCAGAAATGACTACTGGATAATGGAGACCTTTCGCAATAATAAATCTTACCTAATAAAACGCAACATTAAAAGGGCGTTGGAAAACGATGCAGTGGTACTGACAAGAAGTAATATCACTGCACAGACTAATACACTGACTACATATTTCTAAAACATCAAAAGAACCAAATTTGAACCATGTGATGATTTGTATTCCAGTCACGCTTTTATTGTAGCTGGTCACGTGGACATTGTATGATATAACCACACGGTCGATAGCACCGGCTTGAGCGGTATTAGCTACAAATATATTAGAGCGAGGATATAATAGTTCTATCAGGTCATCTAAAACGCACCCCAAAAAGCATTAGCATTATAAAAATGGTATTTCAATTGACTTTGTTACGCGAAAGAATGATCTCCATTGGTGTTCCCTTGTCTGAAAATCTTAACTGTAAGTCCAGGTGTATGACTTCGGGGTACTTGCCCTTAAGTGCCCTTATGCCCAGAAAGACCTGGTCCATCACAATAGATTTTAAATTCCTGAAAAAAAGAACTTTATGTCTAGGTTTGTAATTGTGACATAAATGACCTTGACGCCAAGGCCAATCGTAACCGAAAGTTGCTAGTGGTACTGTAGGGCTAAATTCGTACCCATTTGCACAAATTGAGGTCCCTTGACTTTTGACCTCTGAGTCCGGTCACGTGACTGGAAGTGACCCTTGACCCCTGCGCACCATTATTATCCGGTATTGTGCGCATGCGCATGGGTAAAAGGTCACTTTCGGTCACGTGACTGGACTCAGAGATCAAACGTCAAGGGGTCTCAATTTGCGCAAATGGGTAGGAATTTAGCCTTACTATACTACTGTTGCTGATAACAACTTCCGCTCTCTTCGAAAGTGCTATAAATGGACTCAGCTTCATCGAAAACCGCTAAAACCAAACCAAGATTGTGAAAAACGATTCACTATTAACGGAGTTAGATGTAGGGGGGTCCTGTGGGGTCACGGGATAGAGGTCTAGGGGTCGGAAAATTTGATCCCCATCATTTCTCAGTAGTTCGACTTCAAATCAATCCGATAAAGCGAAAAATCAATTTTGGCACAAAAGTCCTACGGGATTACATCTCATAACATACTATAAGTTATCCGGCGTTTCTTCGTCTTCGTTTTATCGAGAAATTATTGGGTCTGAATGCTAAGATTAATTTCCAGGACACGAAGTGTACACATTTTTTGTTGGGAAAAGATGAGTAGAGCTTATACGTTGCTTCCTGAAACTGTATAAAATAATCTGTTCTTATGTTGTTGTAGGACATTATAAAGGGACTGGAAGCCAAAAACCACGACATGAGGCCAATGGGGGTGGCCTCAACGTGCCAAGGGATACTCAGATATAATGGATCATTATACGGGTGTTCGGATAGAAGAAAAGGAGGAATACCCGATGGTTATTAATTCACCTTAGGCCCAAAAAAATATACGATAAAAACAAATCAAACTATGGCAAAGAAATCCGAATCCACCTACGTCCTGTATACCCTCATTGAATGTACTATTAAACGGCGCATGAACATGTAAAATAGCATACTCAGCACAATAGGAACGATAACATTGAACGTTTGCATACATATGCAATTTTTACAAACCTACATGTAAGTGTAAAATCATCACTAAGCTGTTATCGACTAAGTTTATAACGATGGTCACGGAATTTGAACTCCCCTAAATGTTAAACATGTGAAAGTTACAACTGACTTTGAAATACTTCTCTGTAAATGTAAGATCCATTATCGCCACTATTAATAAGAACGTTTTCAGCCAGATGTGAAAAGCGTGAATATAACGTTAGATCTGACATAATCGATTCCACTTCCTTATCATACTTATGATGCCATTATCCTTCGTATCCATGGAGGACAGAAATTTTTGGCAAACAGATACCTTTTGGATGAGCGACACGGTCAATTTATGTCCGATACTTTTTTTCGTTGTTGGAAGAGGGAGATAGTGAAATGATGACCGATGCTTTTTTGTGATTGTCAAACGAGTGCAAAATATCTCTCACTAATTAACTGTAACGGGGAATTATTTTACATGGATCTGTTGAAGTTTCCCTCTGCTGAGAAGCATTTTAAGTAGAGATAGGAGGTTTCAATATTTAGCCAGATTTGTTGAACATTTAGAAGCGGTTAACTGTTAGCAGTTTAACATAATTGGCGGGTGATTTGTATGAGTATTTCAAGCTCATGGTGAATATTCAATTTGGAATGTTTACATATATCTCTATGGTATTTGGTGAAGAGTCATCGGTTATATAATTTAATTGCACCGTTCGCGTCCCAGTGAAATACAAAGATTACACATGTCAAAATAATGCATTTGTATACCTTTAATTTCTGCCATGTATTAGAGGAGCAAACACAAAGTGGTCTGATGAAATCGAAATCCACGTTGTTTATGACATAACCGCCTAGTACTACACAACTACTGAATCACTTCTTTTCACAGTCGGATGATTGTACATATCGTTCCTGTATATACGGTAGCTCTGAATCACTAAAGATTCCACGCATGCCTCTTAAACATTAATTTCATCACTGTCATATATATGTCATGGCCATGTTAAAGGTATATCCAAGCTAAATTATATGTGATATTTATTGCCGCCTGTAATGGATATTTGCATAACCAATGAGAAACAATTGTGGGATTAAAATATTTTTATTTTTGCTTACAAAAGTTGTTTGACTTTCTCGTGGAATTAACGTTCAGCTATTATTGAAAACGGTTATCGACTACTATTTTCTGGAAAACTAGTTCGTGTTTATACTTCATCCGTATTCTGTTTAAAGATTTTTTCGTGTCATAAAACCTCATGTGTTGTCAATTTTCATCCACAAAAAGAATAATAAGAAATTTAAAACTAATACATGATGCGGCATCGAGAATTGAAGAAAAAGCTCAACATTTCAACGTTAGACTTGTCACATACAGGAGAGATATTATCTGTTAGATGGGATATTCACCAGCTAGCGGTCGTCAACCAAGATATGCCATGAAAATCATATATAGACAGTCATCGCATCGCATGGCATCATTAGCATAAAAAGTCAAGTACGTATGACATAATAATCGAAATAAGTATATGCTGGTTTGCCTGGTTAGAAAAAAGTCGTCATCGATAGAAATTCTGAGTCGCCATAAGTATTGACTGGTTGAGGTCATACCAACACACAAGCCAATGACAGTTATCTCCCTTGTACCGTACAGATGCATTCTCATTTGCGTACACTTCGCCGTCCATAAGATGGCTTGCGAATCGTGTGTCTCCATTATCGCGGAGCGATATCCAGTGTTTTACCGGATTCTGTTCGGCCTTCATCCGGCGGAGAACAGACTCGAGAAATCTGATGAATTACAGATTTTCATACTACTTCTGAAACAGATATTGCCTGGGCTTACAAAATATATAGGTATGTATAACTTTCGTATCATCCAAGAGGTGTGGTGGATCTAAAATTTTGAACCAGTAGTTCATCACATGATTCGAAAATGGCGAGTTACGTTGGGGTTACGTCGGTAGACTTTAGCTGATTGGCTGACGATGTCACGTGGTATTGATCTATGGAAATTCTCTTTAGCCGTTGCCGAAAGTAGGCTGAACATGGATACACACGATCCCAGGGTCAGTCTTACCGCGTATAGATGACCGAAATGGTTACAGGTTGATGCGTTCTGTCAGTTCTATTTATTTCACTAGTATTGATCGCTTCTCTCTTGTTAGAAAAATCTTGGGTTAAAAAACATATATTACACATGTATTTTATGCCTGTTTGGAGTGTGTACTATACTGAATGTCGGATCTGACGCTTGCTATTATAAATGAGATCGTTCAATTATCGATGACGATTTGCGACTAAATTTCGGATCCTACGCTTATATCGTGGATTGTGTCTACTTCTGCTTCTCGAGAGTAGGTCTTCAGTGGGTCCATATTTGAACAGTTTAAGGTATGATCTCCTGACTAACTGACCGCTTTCTGTTATTATCTAGCTTTAGAATCCAATATTAGACATTTTATCTAATAATTAAAGGACACCTTTAAACTCTACGTAAGGTGATTCTTTGAATTATGATTGTACCTTAAGCCCTAGACAGAGGTATTAAAACTGAATGCCAGAATCTATGTTTCATAGCTCATGCCAAAGTGTCAAAGAGATTTGCCTTCGCTTCCAGTACCCAATGATGATACGTGCAAAAAAATAAATAAAATAAAAATACTACAAAACGAAGACGAAGGATCCTCCGTACATGTACATTCACTTTCAGACTAACTTTGCTCATTTCTCTTGTACTATAACAACCGACATACATGTAAGAACAGTTTCTTGAAATCTTGAAACGCCTGAAACTTAGAAGGATTATATCTTGTTGTTTTCCAGTGTCCCTTTTTGATCTTTTTCGCTCCGAAATTCTGTAAACAAAATCACAAATCAATCGTTCGTTCTTAGTAACAATGGACAAAAGGATCCTCTTGTTATTAGCTTACAATTATCGGACAATGGAGGGCGCCAAGATCCTTCAGGATCTCTCGTATTTATTTGATACACTTGTCGCAAATGGGAACCGTCATGTATCTATCGCGTTATCTTATCCCTATCTGGCGTGGGTTTTTTGGGACGTGTCCTGGCCTGGCCGGGGGGGACCGAAATGCCCCCCCTAATTATTTTTCCTACCCCTTGAGCTAGGGGGCTGAAACTTACCACACCATACCCTTGGGTCAAGCTCTACCAGAAAATGTAAAAAATGCAAGACGGCCGCTTCGATGACGTCACAGTAAAGTTTATAACGATGGTCACGGAATTTGAACCTAAATGTTAAACATGTGAAAGTTGTTGTAACTTTCACATGTTTAACATTTAGGTTTTGACTTTGAAATACTTCTCTGTAAATGTAAGATCCATTATCGCCACTATTAATAAGAACGTTTTCAGCCAGATGTGAAAAGCATGAATATAACGTTAGATCTGACATAATCGATTTCACTTCCTTATCATACTTATGATGCCATTATCCTTCGTATCCAGAATATTTTGGCAAACAGATACCTTTTGGATGAGGGACACGGTCAATTTATGTCGGATACTTTTTCTCGTTGTTGGAAAGGGAGCTATAGTGAAATGGTGACTGATGCATTTTTGTGATTGTCAAACGAGTGCAAAATATCTCTCACTAATTAACTGTAACGGAGAATTATTTTACATAGATCTGTTGAAGTTTCCCTCTACCGAGAAGCATTTTGAGTAGAGATAGGAGGTTTCAATATTTAGCCAGGTTTCTTGACAGTTAACAGTTAACAGTTAAACATAATTGGTGAGTGATTTGTATGACTATTTCAAGCTCATCGTGAATATTCAATTTGGAATGTTTACATATATCTCTATGGTATTTGATGAAGAGTCATCGGTTATATAATTTAATTGCACCGTTCGCCTCCCAGTGAAATACAAAGATTACCCATGTGAAAATAATGCATTTGTATACCTTTAATTTCTGCCATGTATTAGAGGAGTAAACACAAAGCGGTCTGATGAAATCGAAACCCACATTGTTTATGATATAACCGCCTAGTACTACACGACTACTGAATCACTTCTTTTCACAGTCGGAGGATTGTACATATCGTTCCTGTATATACGGTAGCTCTGAATCACTAAAGATTCCACGCATGCCTCTTAAACATTAATTTCATCACTGTCATATATATGTCATGGCCAGGTTAAAGGTATATCCAAGCGAAATTATATGTGATATTTATTACCGCCTGTACTGGATACTTGGATAACCAATGAGAAACAATTGTGGGATTAAAATATTTTTGTTTTTTTTCTTACAAGAATTGTTCGACTTTCGCGCGGAATTAACGTTCAGCTATTATTGAAAACGGTTATCGGTTACTATTTTCTGGAAAACTAGATCGTCTTTACTTCATCCATTTTCTGTTTAAAGATTTTTCGTGTCATAAAGCCTCATGTGTTGTCAATTTTCATCCACAAAAAGAATAATAAAAAATCTAAAACTAATACATGATGCGGCATCGAGAATTGAAGAAAAAGCTCAACATTTCAACGTTAGACTTGTCACATACAGGAGAGATATTATCTGTTAGATGGGATATTCACCAGCTAGCGGTCGTCAACCAAGATATGCCACGAAAATCATATATAGACAGTCATCGCATGGCATCATTAGCATAAAATAGTCAAGTATGTATGACATAATAATCGAAATAAGCATATGCTGGTTTGCCTGATTAGAATCGAAATAAGCATATGCTGGTTTGCCTGGTTAGAAAAAAAGTCGTCATCGATAGAAATTCGGAGTCACCATAAGTATTGACTCGTTGAGGTAATACTAACACACAAGCCAATGACAGTGATCTCCCTTGTACCGTACAGATGCATTCTGTCTGTTCTATCTATTTCACTGGTATTGATCGCTTCTCTCTTGTTAGAAAAATCTTCGGTTAAAAAACCTATAGTATTTTATGCCTGTTTGGAGTGTGTACTACTGAATGTCGGATCTGTCGCTTGCTATTATAAATGAGATCGTTCAATTATCGACGACGATTTGCGACTAAATTTCGGATCCTACGCTTATATCGTGGATTGTGTCTGCTCCTGCTTCTCGAGAGTACGTCTTCAGTGGGTCCATATTTGAACAGTTTAAGGTATCATCTCTTGATAGATAAACTGCCATCTTTCTGTTATTGTCTAGTTTTAGAATCCAACATTAGACATTTTATCTAATAATTAAAGGACATTTTTAAACTCTACGTCAGGTGATTTTGAATTATGATTGTACCTTAAAACCCTAGACAGAGGTATTAAAACTGAATGTCAATATCTCATGTTAATTGATTTCGAATTGATTGTGGCTCTAATACTATATTCATCCGGATTATCAGCTCAGAATATATCTTTCCTTTTACTGGAATTCTGTTACAATAAGAAATTATACGTAGCATGGGAGATAATTGCTTATCTCTTTCTGTTCTGTCCTTTTTTCAGGCCTATTTCAATGACAAATCAATGAAATTGATACCATAAAGTGATGGCTACTACCACTTAACACTGATATGAAAAAGGGCTAGAAAACCCTACTAGAATCTGTAGTCTGTAAGCGAAATTAATAAATATAAGAAGTTCTCATCCGTAAGAATGTTTTGATTTGATTACGCAAAGATATGACCGGATGACTAATGTTTACACTGACATATGAAGATATTCACTGTCTGT
This sequence comes from Hanleya hanleyi, assembly GCA_036873755.1. Taxonomy (NCBI): domain Eukaryota; kingdom Metazoa; phylum Mollusca; class Polyplacophora; order Lepidopleurida; family Hanleyidae; genus Hanleya; species Hanleya hanleyi. Next base: position 36,105 of record JAVTVY010011459.1, read on the forward strand.
CTCAATAACACTGGATCACAGTACCAATAGTATTGATTCACAGCAAATGACGTATTATACGTATATATATTTTAGTAAGTTGAGTATTTACTCATATTATTATTCATGGTGGATTATTACTATAATTAGTCAACAACACAGCCTTTCCTCCCCAAGGTATCTTTCATCAGACATAATTAATTAATCGTGCCATATAGTAAGAAAATAGCTAATACAACTTTAAAATGAAAGCCCCACAGATTCAAATCAGTTTGTTAGGATAACTAATGATACAGGTTTTGACGTACTAAATTTACTATACGATAAAATAAAGAAGATAAATCCACACTTCTATTGTGTGGAAGATTTTACTGTATATTGGCTACTGTATACATGTATGTCGGCTTTCAATACCACCGGTCTGCTACCACCAAGAATTCTTGGAGGCCCGTTCGCCGAGTGGTTTAGATAGCCGACATCTAGTGCTGGCGATTGGGAGCCTTACTCTGGTGGAATCCCACATGAGACTCGTCCCATTTTCAGAATCTTTGCTATACCAAGATAGTGTAATCCCAGAATACTGTTATACGACCACTTTCTAAATGACAAAATATCATCTACAAAGACGTCCCCACCTTTCCTATCATTTAAACACCTTTGATACACAAATGTACGGGTGTGGTTATGTATGATTGTATATATGCATGTGTGTTCTCCAGCCACGTTTCAATGTATTTTTGTAGAGAAAAGAAGGAATAATTGAAGTAGTGGACAAACAATTATCAATCGTAAATTTTATTATACCATCAAAATTGATACCGCTTCTGAGACATCTCCAGGTTTGGTTTTGCCAATTTTGATCATGAAATGCGATCTGGACATTTCATCTCTGATGAACCTAAACGCGACCTGGATCATATATGATATGGCAGCACACATCTGATCCAAGACACCATCCTATCACAACAGACCCTCCATAAGAGTGACATGTACCAGCGTCTGTACATAGGTAGTCGATCCCTCTCCACGAACAGGGAATTGCTACAAAGAAATATAAGTGGAATCATGATTGCTGTATATCCTCAGCGAGAATACTCTATACACTAGTAAACCTCAGACCAGGCATTCAATATTCAGCCGTCGTCCATAAACGAATTTCCCCGCAATAACCGAAGGATCTATTTTGTATGACAGTTAGCAACAATTTCAAATGTGTATGATATACAAATCATTAAAACACAAGATGGTTTCCTTCAAAAGAGCAGCCGTCTAAGCACTCTTCTATATGAGAAGCTATACACGAGAAACTCGTCTCTTACAAGGAGGTTGATGAACTCAATCTTCAAGGAGACGGGTTTCTGATATAACAGAAGACAGAACCGAGGTGATAGAAATCTGGTGTTAGCATGCAACAATGCCCAACCCCCCATAACCTTCATTCTCAATCTTGTTTTTGATAAGTTTTCATCGTTACACCAGAGATACATCCATGACATTAAATGAAATTTGAGAACATGAAAACTGTAGGATCTGTCCCCTTTGTATCGTCTGCAATTTAGCCCAGCTAACATGTTTTTTTTTATCAAATGGTTTCAGTTCTGACCTCTGTTTTCACTGATACATAGGCGCATCGACCGTAGACGATCACGCCACATGCACACTGAGAAAAAAAAACAAAAAACAATACGTGTCGTGATATGAGTCGTTGAAACCAAATTTACCAGTATATCCAAGGTGATATACTCATGAGTTAAACCTACGGATAAATATAGTTAACCCATGGTCTGCCGCCACATCCTTTGAAGTTTGCTGTGCATTATTTGCCGGTAACTTGCACGCTCTACGGTGCCATTATAGACGACCTCACTGACTTCCGTAAGCCACGCCCATTGTCTGGTGAGTTCTCATTGGTCAATTAACCCTGGAGAGGCAGACATTGTGGGCGGGCTACAAGAAATCAGTGAGAAGTCTGGAAAGGAAAAAAATAACACAATTTCAAATTTGCAGATCAACAGTATATTAAAATTCTCAGATCAAAGTATAAAGTCAATTATCGAAATAAAACATCAGTTACTTCTGTATTTGATGATCAATAATTGTCGATTTACATGTAAACAAAACTGTACCATAACTTGAAGTCCGTGTATCTGGCCACATTATCAGCAGTACATGTATTTTTCACCGCGAGATCCGTTCGAATTACCACAAACAAAACATATCATTTCTCAGTCTCTTAGTCTGTGGGTAAAATTACGGTTTCCGGTATTTGTATCCAAAGTCTACCGGTATTGCTGGAAAAGTCATTAAAATTTAACAAGAACGATTAAGAGTTCAATTGCTGTGGTAGGAAATGTTGAAAGTGCAGTTGCTAAATTTACAGTCATTAGGAAAACCTTTATCGTTCTGTGTGAAGCTCGGTGGAGATTCCTTTAACTCCGCCGGTGGGTCATCCTCGCGTTTGCATAATTTGGGAGGAGGGTTCAACCCATTGGAAATATCCTTTAGCATTGCGTCCGACGGTCGCTTGTATTTCCGCACGCCAGCCTGGCTTCTGTGACCAGTTCTTTCCATGACCAGCTGTTCGTCAACGCCAGCCTGAAACAAATGGGTGGCACACGTTCTCTTTCCCGAATGATTACTGAAATTTCCAGAAATTCCAGCGCTGGCACAAATGTCTTTCAGCATCGTCTGCATGGCGTTCACCCCAACCACTTGCTTACTGAATTTTGGAGGCTCACCAGGGAACGAGGCCGGCAGAGCCCTACGGTAGAAGGCTCCCTCGGACACGCCTATAGCCCGAAGATAATTGGAGTAGATTGTCCATAAAGATCGTTCCCCGTCATCGCAATAATGCTTGATGTTTTTGGCGCTTAAATTTTTTTGTTTCAGTCCCCCTGAATAAGTTTTGCACTTGGAACCAATGAACTCTATGTACTGACTTTGACTGTCCTGACCGAGTACGATCTGGGATATATCCAAGTGTCGATGTTCATCCCGACCCCTTAGTCCGAATATTTTACAGTTGTAGAAGAAAACGGTCTGTAGTAAACTTTTTGACGTCGAAGATCCAAACGTTCCGTTTTCCCAAAATTTCTCTTCGTCAGTTTGTGAAATTGGATCCGCCTGTTTCACCTTTGTGCCATATCCTTGGGAAGTTAGCTCCTTCATTCTGGAATCCAGTGTTTTTCGGAAGAAAATAAATCTGTCGTCTTTGTCGTTCAAAAAGTTGAGATGATATATATTGATAGACCGCATATGTCGTAAAATTCCACAGGAAAGCGCGTACAGCGACTTTGGAGGGTAAGAATCGCCATCCTTCTTCCTCACCTCCAAAATGAATCGTGATAGCCACTTGTTCACATCATCAGCCGTAAATGTTCCAAGTTCAGGAACCGCCTCGACATTCCGTGAATTGCGGTAAAGTTTCCATTCATCGAAAATCTTCACGGCCCATTTTGTTGCTTTTTTAGTGTTCTGATTTTCCTGTGCAGATAACAGATTTTCTATGAAATCGTCGTCAACAGCCTCTGCGAATCGTGCTTCTCTTTCTGTTTCCAGTTTCACAGGTCGATGCACCTGCACCGGTTCAGTTTCACACTCCATTTTGGCGGGAGACTGCTCTCTCTCAGTTTTTCCAGGATTCTGCTGGTCAGTAGATCCCGGGAATACACCATCTCCAGAATTATCCTGCAGCCAGGCCAGAAGATCAAAATCCCCAAAACTTATGTCTTCTAACTGCATGTTTTCCAAAGATATCTGCGATTCCGTAATATCTAATATTTGGGACAGCTGCAGGTCATCGTCCGACTCCATTTCGATCATCACTTTGCGAGAACTCAGAAAGGAATGCGGAATACAGCAATTCTTTCCAATATATGGCATGATCAATTAAATATTTAAATTCTTTCAGAAACGCGTATTTCATTGGCTATTGTCCGCCGTGCCTGTAATTGACACTGCGTACGTGTCGATCCATATATGGAAATCAGTGGGTGGACCATGGGTTAAATCAGTTATTGTATTGGCTATTGTCTTGTTATGTGTTTATAATCGACAGGTCGCACACGTGCTGCCCCGCCTACACTCGGCTGACGCCTCGTGCAGGCTTTGGGACAGCACTGGTGCGACCTGTCGATTATAAACACATAACAAGATAATGCCATACAATAACTGTTACTTGAACTTGCTGGACTGGTACTTGTGGATGCACTTGTACTTGTTGGACTCGTACTGGTGGATGGGCTTGTACTTGTTGGATTTGTACTGGTGGATTGACTTGTACTTGTTGGACTTGAACTGTCGGATTGGCTTGTACTTGTTGGACTTGTACTGGTGGACTGACTTGTACTTGTTAGACTTTTACTAGTGGACTGACTTGTACTTGTTGGACTTGTACTGGTGGACTGACTTGTACTTGTTGGACTTGTACTGGTGGATTGACTTGTACTTGTTGGACTTGTACTGGTGGACTGACTTGTACTTATTGGACTTGTACTGGTAGATTGGCTTGCACTTGGTGGACTTGTACTGGTGTACTGACTTGTACTTGTTGGACTTGTACTGGTTGACTGACTTGTACTTGGCTGACCAGTACTCACCGATGTCTCACCTGTATTTGAAGACGAAAACGGTTTGGACAAAATGACACACGACAGCTGTGTAACAAGCGGGGAAGTAATTTCTGAACTTGTAAAAGGCAATAAACATAAAACGACTATTCTGTGCATGGCGATAAAATGGTACATTTTATGATTATTAGTTTGAGTTAAACCTCTCCACAACTTGTAGGAAATTCAAGGAATGCAAATAAACTATACAGCATGAATGCCGGTATTGTTTACCTATACATCTACCAACCAATAGAGTACACATTTCTGATTTCCGAACAGAACCACCATACTTTGCATGTTTTTTTTATGAATCACTCCACATCTGGTTGCAGTAATGGTCAAAATTTTCATATTTTTTCCAATATGAGCTGCATATTTTAACAAAATATCCATTTAAGTTATTGGTTTATGGTAATTTCCCTCAACAACAAACAAATTAAAAATCTACTCTATCTATGGAAATGTGCATGTACGACGTTTTTACACAAACTGATTATCAGTAACAAATGCGTAAGTCTTCTGAACGAGCAAACACGGAAATCGTTCCGGCTTCAGACGCAGTGTGTGATAATGATGCTGGTGGGATGTTGTGTTGAATACAATCTTTAGATCAGATATTCGTAGGCTATAAATTACGCCGCCCTTCCTTTTCATAGAACTGATAATGTCGTCTCGCGCATCAGTCTTTAAACGTCTCACATCCTTTGCATTATTTATAGTCTTGTCAGAATCTATGTTTACGAAACAATTCGGTTCGAAAAGTAAAACAATTGCAGCACAGGAACGACTATTGACATTATATGTTCCATGGACAATATCGTGATGCCCCATATACTCGTGACATATTGGAACACAAACACTTCTAAATTTATAATTTCAGTCCATCAGCCTGAAATTCAGAAAGCGATCTTCACATTTGTAAATGTCTATAAAACAATTCAGTTGGAATGGACAATGCAATTCCATCTCCAGTGGCAAACAATTTATTCATTCTCTCATATACATGTATATATAGCCTATTGAAATGCAAACAATCATAGATACACGCCGACTTTGGTACTAACACCTCCTGCACTTGGGCAATGAAACAGTCGGCAACCCACCACCAATCAGGCACTAAACAGTTTGCGGTCCTACCATAGTGTGTGCGGTGCTAAGCGTCATACCAAGATGAATTTCGATGATTGACGTGGAATTTTATATGAACCAAAGCGGCACTATTGAATGCCAACATTGGGTGCATTGGAACAGTACAGGTCAAAGGGCTTTATGTATAAACACTAGTCTCTAAGAATAAAATGGTGTATGTCAGCTTTACGGCTGACAGTATTCAAAACTTACTAATTCAAACGTCTCTCTCTATTGCTTGACGTGCCTACCTGTTTGTACATGAAACAAGTTTTACGAGAGTAAAAGGTTTGCCATACCAATCTCCAAATCAGTATAAGTTGTGCAGTTGAATATGAACAAACCTTATATTTTAAGGATATTTGTAATATCGTTGCTTATTTACTTATTGCTTACATTATAAGCCCACCAGCGCAATCGCTTGATAGGAGCGGTGTTCCGCAAGCGGCAGCTGAATAAGATAGAACATTCAAATTTTGTCGATAAAGCAATTTGGGAAATTGAGATTCAACGAAATTCAACGAAAATAAAATTGGGTAAAACCTGAGATGTCCGTGTGAAATACTCTCTAACCGACGTGGACCTTTTTCGATTGATACAGCCGATCATATTCTCATGATAAAAGATCATGTTGTTACACCCCTTTTCGTTATGATTATTCTTTGAAATATTCGAAATATCCATTTAAATTATTAACTTTTGAGATTTATTTTATTGTTTAAAAAATGAGATAAACCATGACTTTACAGTCGACATTTTAACTGTTGCCATACTTACGAATCTGTCCTAATTGCTTCAGGGTCGATGGAATGAAAAACATTGCTATTTATCTATTGAACTTCTTTCAGAGATAGTTACACTTTTGGTGAAGCTGTAACTGACTACGATAATGGTAGAAGAAAACGTACTTCGGGGTTGATTTATGTTAACTGTTCGTATTGTTCATTATAATTCATTCACAGGTGAAAATCTATCAAATATATCATTTTTGTTTGCTCGAACTCGATACTCATTAATCGGGAAACATTTTCAATCAACGATAAAATCGGCATCCAAAATTATATCAGATCAATCGCTCAGATACTAGCGACGCTTCTCGAAGTACACAAAATACAAAAGAAATATCCACTCCTATACTTACCATGATTGTTTTGATTCGCAAGCGGAAACGGGGTACAACAAAATGTACCTCCTGCTTATCACAGTTTCGGTTTTTGCTATATTTAAAGTTTGCCCCTTTCGGAGACGGCTGTCAATGAACATTCACAGATACTCTATCACTGACTGGATTGACGTCTGTCAATGAACATTCATAGATACTCTATCACTGACTGGATTGACGGCTGTCAATGAACATTCATAGATACTCTATCACTGACTGGATTTTCTTTCCGATTTTTTCGCAAGCCAATGGAAATCTCGAAAGTATCTTTGAAACTTTGAATTTACTCATCAAATGTTTGAAAACGGAAAGATATCACGCGCTGCACTGCTGTTTTAGTGAAACTCCAGTAAGGGACATTTGAGTGCTGGTTTCTCAGACATTACGGTAATTCTTGGTTGTTCATGAGAATGGCTCAATAAATAGAACCAAATTTAGTTCATTTCGGACCTAATTTTGGTCATTTGTATTCAATATCAGTTGTTTGGAACCAAGACAATAACTCAAAATACTATGTACATGCAAAGAATCAAATTCAGCGAAAATTGTTTCCACGTAGAACCAAATATTCTATAGAGTGTATATTTACAATATAGACAATTAGACCCCATTCAATCAGTACAGGTTGAGCAGATGAATACGATTAATAATTATCGGAAAGGATATTGGAATAACATCGATCTCTTACTGATGATAACGACTCTCGGCCGTTTGCACAATGACTATATTTTTTTATTATTCATCCGGTGGATCACATGTTGAAACGTAATTTTGTTTGCGTACAGTCGGAATATCCATATGAATTATTAAAAAAAAAATAGATCGGCTTTCAAGTGAAACTTTTAACTGATGCCATGCTTACGAATCTTTCCCTGTTGGTTGAGTGCGGTGATGGAATGAAGAAAAATGATCAAACATGTGATTAACGTTATGTTGAACTTCTAGTCACTGAAAGCCACATTTGTGTTGAAATGTAAATGACTGAAATAATTATAGTGTAGAAGAAGGACTTGATTCGAGGTTAGATTGCTACGCATTCACTCATTATTATAACTCATTCTGAGATGAAAACCTATCAGTCAAACATACACATATTTGCACATGTTCAATCACGATATTCGGCAAACACCGGCTGTGATTATTTTCAATCAGCGATAAAACCTTTATCAAAATTGTATCAGATCATTCGAATAGCAGATACTGGGGACAATTCCCGAAATACACTGAAAATACGGAATTTGAAACCATATTTACGCCATACCTATCTACTCTGACTTGTTTTGATTCTCAAGCGGAAACCCAGGTATCCTGTTTATGATGTAACATGAGGAGAATATATGTACAGCAATATATACCTCCTGTTTGTCACAGTTTCGGGTTCTGCTACAGGGCGAGTAACAAAAATTGTTCCCCTTTGATTTTGTTAATTTATTCATCTGAAGTTATAATTTATTGTGTATATGAATATAACAAATGGAAGGGTACTTCATCTCTGCACTATAGTCACCCATAGTATTTTTTATTTATGGACGAAAATATACATATATTGTGCATACGATGGCACTCGCAAAAGGAAAGGTTTCTCCGCAGGCCAGTGAATTTCTTCTCGAAACTTTAAATTTAAAACTAGAAGATATGCCAAGATGCAGTGGTGTTTGTATAAAACTCCAGTGAAACACATTCGAGCACTACACTCTTAGAAACTATGGTAAGTCTTGGTTGTTCAGAATAATTAGTTTCACATAGAGACAAATTTAGCTCTACGAAGACCCAAGATTGGTCGTATGTATCGAGTACAAAAGCTGTTTCTTTGACTGCCATACAAGTGAAATCCAAGCAATGAACCAAACACGTATGCACATATAGAACACAACTCAAAGTATCAAACTGAACCAAAAATGATTTCACGTAGTACCAAATATTCTTTAGAATGTATATTTACAATCCATGACAAAATTAGACCCCATTCAATGTGCAAGTTATTTATTTCAAACCTGTTCATGATATCTGGTCATAAAACGAACGGCTATCATGGAATATTTTCAATTAAAAATGCGAAAATATATTATTATAATTAATATTCCTCGAATACTATTCATCCGGATTATCAGCTCAGAATATATCTTTCCTTTTACTTGAATTCTGTTACAATAAGAAATTATAGGTAGCACTCCACTATGGGAGATCTCTTTCTGTTCTGCCCTTTTTCAAGCCTATTTCATTGGCAAATCAATGAAATTGATAACATAAAGTGATGGCTACTACCACTTAACAATGATATGGAAAAGGACTAGAAAACCCTACTAGAATCTGTAGTCTGTCAGCGAAATTAATAAACATAAGAAGTTCTCATCCGTAAGAATGTTTTGATTTGATTACGCAAAGATATGACCGGTTGACTAATGTTTACATATGAAGATATTCACTGTCTGTCTCAATAACACTGGATCACAGCACCAATAGTATTGATTCACAGCAAATGATGTATTATACGTATACTTTTTTTAGTAAGTTGAGTATTTACTCATATTATTATTCATGATTGATTATTACTAAATTAGTCAACAACACAGCCTTTCCTCCCCAAGGTATCTTTCAACAGACATAATTAATTAATCGTGCCATATAGTAAGAAAATAGCTAATACAACTTTAAAATGAAAGCCCCACAGATTCAAATCAGTTTGTTAGGAAGACATACTGATACAGGTTTTGACGTACTAAATTTACTATACCATAAAATAAAGAAAATAAATCCACACTTCTATTTTGTGGAACATTTTACTGTATGTTGGCTACTGTATACATGTATGTCGGCTTTCAATACCACCGGTCTGCTGCCACCAAGAATTCTTGGAGGCCCGTTCGCCGAGTGGTTTAGATAGACGACATCTAGTGCTGGCGATTGGAAGCCTTACTCTGGTGGAATCCCACATGAGACTCGACCCATTTTCAGAACTAGAATCTTTGCTATACCAAGATAGTGTAATCCCTGAATAACCAATATACTGTTATACGACCGCTTTATAAATGACAAAATATCATCCACAATATCATTCCTATCCTTTAAACACCTTTGATACACAAATGTACGAGTGTGGTTATGTATGATTGTATATATGCATGTGTGTTTTCCAGCCACGTTTTAGTGTATTTTTGTAGGGAAAAGAAGGATAATTGAAGTAGTTGACAAACAATTATCAATCGTAAATTTTATTATACCATCAAAATTGATACCGCTTCGGAGATATCTCCAGGTTTGGTTTTGCCAATTTTGATCATGAAATGCGATCTGGACATTTCATCTCTGGTGAACCTAAACGCGACCTGGGTCATATATGATATGGCAGCACACATCTGATCCAAGACACCATCCTATCACAACAGACCCTCCATAAGAGTGACATGTACCAGCGTCTGTACACAGGTAGTCGATCCCTCTCCACGAACAGGGAATTGCTACAAAGAAATATAAGTGGAATCATGATTGCTGTATATCCTTAGCGAGAATACTCTATACACTAGCAAACGTCAGACCAGGCATTCAATACTCAGCCGTCGTCCAAAAACGAATTTCCCCTCAATAACCGAAGGACCTATTTTGTATGACAGTTAACAACAATTCCAAATGTGTGTGATATAAAAATAATTAAAACACAAGATGGTTTCCTAAAAAAGAGAAGCGGTCTAAACACTCTTCTATATGAGAAGCTATATATACATGGATAGATAAGTTATTTGCATATTTATGCCCGAGGGCTAAAAGCAATACAATACAAACATATAAGACACAAGTACACCTTGAAAATCTCTACAGTTACATTTCAAGACATAGATACAAATGCAGAAGATTTGTACACGAGAAACTCGTCTCTTACAAGGCGATTGATGAACTCAATCTTAGAATACGAGTTTCTGATATCGCTATTCTGCTTGTCAATACCAGATGGCCCAATCAAGCATTCCAACAGAACACAGAACCGAAGTGATAGAAATCTGGTGTTAGCTCAAACCCCCATAACATTCATTCCCTATCTTGTCTTTGATAAGTTTTCATCGTTACACCAGAGATACATCCAAGACATTAAATGAAATTTGAGAACATGAGAACTGTCAGATCTGTCACCTTCGTATCGTCTTCGATTTAGCGATTAATAAAACCCAGCTAACATGTTTTTTATCAAATGGTTTCACTGCTGACCTCTGTTTTCACTGATACATCGGCACATCGACCGTAGACGATCACGCCACATGCACACTGAGAAAAAACCCCCAATACGTGTCGTGATAGGAGTCGTTGAACCAAATTTACCAGTATATACAAGGTGATCTACTCATGAGTTAAACCTACGGATAAATATAGTTGAGCTTGCTGGACTGGTACTTGTGGATGCACTTGCAGTTGTTGTACTCGTACTGGTGGATGGGCTTGTACTTGTTGGACTTGTACTGGTGGATTGACTTGTACTTGTTGGACTTGAACTGGCGGATTGGCTTGTACTTGTTGGACTTGTACTGGTAGATTGGCTTGTACTTGTTGGACTTTTACTGGTGGACTGACTTGTACTTGTTGGACTTGTACTGGTTGACTGACTTGTACTTGGCTAACCAGTACTCAGCGATGTCTCACCTGTATTTGAAGACAAAAACGGTTTGCACAAAATGACACACGACAGCTGTGTAACAAGCGGGGAAGTACTTTCTGAACTTGTAAAACGCAATAAACATAAAACGACTATTCTGTGCATGGCGATAAAATGGTACATTTTATGATTATTGGTTTTAGTTAAACCTCTCCACAACTTGTAGGAAATTCAAGGAATGCAAATAAACTATACAGCATGAATACCGGTATTGTTTACCTATACAACTACCAACCAATAGAGTACACATTTCTGATTTCCGAACAGAACCGCCATACTTTGCATGTTTTTTTTATGAATCACTCCACATCTGGTTGAAGTAATAGTGAAAATTTTCATATTTTTCCAATATGAGCTGCATATTTTAACAAAATATCCATTCAAGTTATTGGTTTATGGTAATTTCCCTCAAACTAAATCAAATTAAAAATGTACTCTATGGAAATGTGCATGTACGAAGTTTTTACACAAACTGATTATCAGTAACACATGCGTAAGTCTTCTGAACGAGCAAACACGGAAATCTTTCCGGCTTCAGACGCAATGTGTGAGAATGATGCTGGCGGGGTGTTGTGTTAAATACAATCTTTAGATCAGATATTCATCGGCTATAAATTATGCCACCCTTCCATTTCATAGAATTGATCGTCTCGCGCATCAGTCTTTAAACGTCTCAGATCCTTTGCATTATTTAATAGTCTTGTCAGAATCTATGTTTACGAAACAACTCGGTTCGAAAAGTAAAACAATTGCAGCACAGGAACGACTATTGACATTATATCTTCCATAGACAATATCGTGCTGCCACATATACTCGTGACATATTGGAACACAAACACTTCTGACTTTATAATTTCCAGTCCATCAGCCTGAAATTCATAAAGTGATCTTCACATTTGTAAATGTCTATAAAACAATTAAGTTGGAATGGACATTGCGATTCCATCTCCAATGGCAAACAATTTATTCACTCTCTCATATATATATAGCCTATTGAAATGAAAACAATTATAAACACACTACGACTTTGGTACTAACACCTCCTGCACTTGGGCAATGAAACAGTCGGCAACCCACCACCAATCAGGCACTAAACAGTTTGCGGTCCCTACCGTAGTGTGTGTGGTGCTAAGCGTCATACCAAGACGAATTTCGATGATTGACGTGAAATTTTATATGAACCAAGGCGGCACTATTGAATGCCAACATTGGGTGCATTGGAACAGTACAGGTCAAAGGGACCTGTACTGTTCACTATACTATACTGTACTATACTATACTATACTATATTATACTGTTCACTATACTATACTATACAATATTGTACTATACTATACTATACTATACTATACTGTACTTCACTTCACTATACTGTGAAGTCATGTGGCTCTGTCAGTATGTCGGCACCTCTTCCCACTTCCCTTACATGTGTTGTAGTATGTATAAACACTAGTCCCTAAGAATAAAATCGTGTATGTCAGCTTTTCGGCTGACAGTTTCCAAAACTTACTAATACAAATGCCTCTCCCTATTGCTTGAAGTGCCTACCTGTTTTGGGCATGAAATAAGTTTTACTAGAGTAGAAAAAACGTTTACCATTCCAGTCTCTAAATCAGTACAAGTTGTGCAGTTGAACATGACCAAACATTATATTTTAAGGATATTTGGAATATCCTTGCTTATTTACTTATTGCTTACATTATAAGTCCACTAGCGCAATCGCTTGATAGGAGCGGTGTTCCGCAAGCGGCAGCTGAATAAGATAGAACATTCAAATTTTGTCGATAAAGCAATTTGGGAAATTGAGATTCAACGAAATTCAACGAAAATGAAATTGGGTAAAACCTGAGATGCCCGTGTGAAATACTCTCTAACCAACATGGACCTTTTTCGATTGATACAGCCGATCATATTCTCATGATAAAAGATCATGTTGTTGTCCTACACCCCTTTTCGTTATGATTATTCTTTGAAATATTCGAAATATCTATTTAAATTATTAACTTTTGAAATTTATTTTATTGTTTAAAAAATGAGATAAACCATGACTTTACAGTCGACATTTTAACTGTTGCCATACTTACGAATCTGTCCTAATTGCTTCAGGGTCGATGGAATGAAAAACATTGTTATTTATCTATTGAACTTCTTTCAGAGATAGTTACACTCTTGGTGAAGCTGTAACTGACTACGATAATGGTAGAAGAAAACGTACTTCGGGGTTGATTTATGTTAACTGTTCGTATTGTTCATTATAATTCATTCACAGGTGAAAATCTATCAAATATATCATTTTTGTTTGCTCGAACTCGATACTCATTAATCGGGAAACATTTTCAATCAACGATAAAACCGGCATCCAAAATTATATCAGATCAATCGCTTAGATACTAGCGACACTTCTCGAAGTACACAAAAAACAAAAAGAAATATCCATTCCTATACTTACCATGATTGTTTTGATTCGCAAGCGGAAACGGGGTACAACAAAACGTACCTCCTGCTTATCACAGTTTCGGTTTTTGCTATATTTAAAGTTTGCCCGTTTCGAAGACGGCTGTCAATGAACATTCATAGATACTCTATCACTGACTGGATTGACGTCTGTCAATGAACATTCATAGATACTCTATCACTGACTGGATTGACGTCTGTCAATGACCATTCATAGATACTCTATCACTGACTGGATTGACGTCTGTCAATGAACATTCATAGATACTCTATCACTGACTGGATTGACGGCTGTCAATGAACATTCATAGATACTCTATCACTGACTGGATTGACATCTGTCAATGAACATTCATAGATACTCTATCACTGACTGGATTGACGCCTGTCAATGAACATTCATAGATACTCTATCACTGACTGGATTTTCTTTCCGATTTCTTCGCAAGCCAATGGAAATCTCGAAAGTATCTTTGAAACTTTGAATTTACTCATCAAATGTTTGAAAACGGGAAGATATCACGCGCTGCACTGCTGTTTTAGTGAAACTCCAGTAAGAGACATTTGAGTGCTGGTTTCTTAGACATTACGATAATTCTTGGTTGTTCATGAGAATGGCTCAATAAATAGAACCAAATTTAGTTCATTTCGGACCTAATTTTGGTCATTTGTATTCAATATCAGTTGTTTGGAACCAAGACAATAACTCAAAATACTATGTACATGCAAAGAATCAAATTCAGCGAAAATTGTTTCCACGTAGAACCAAATATTCTATAGAGTGTATATTTACAATATAGACAATTAGACCCCATTCAGTCAGTACAGGTTGAGCAGATGAATACGATTAATAATTATCGGAAAGGATATTGGAATAACATCGCTCTCTTACTGATGATAACGACTCTCGGCCGTTTGCACAATGACTATATTTTTTTATTATTCATACGGTGGATCACATGTTGAAACGAAATTTTGTTTGCGTGCAGTCGGAATACCCATATGAATTATTAAAAAAATAAAACATGAGGCACCAGAGGTGCTACAACTCCTCAGCCCCTTAACAGTCTAGACCAAGATGTTTTTATGAGTGTAGAGGTTTGGATAATTAGCAGTGAGTTGTGGCATGCGAAATGCAAACCCAAGCCACAACTCGGACAGATGAACGGATGGATACACTGACACACGGACGGACAGACAATCGGAATCGAGTATAACCCCAACTATGTACAGGGGTATCAAAAGTGACAAGGTATCAACATATCTGCAGGAAAAAAACATGTAAAGTTGTGATCTTATTGCCCTGGCGTCCGTGTAAATTGGTCGGCCGCCTAGGCCCCAGAAGCTCTGGGGTTCTAGATGACTGGAAATGCATTTGAACCCATTTCTGGCAGTTAAATTTCTAAAATATTATTCACAATTCAACCCCTGTTTCATATATTTTTAAGAAAAAATACATAATATTACACATGGCTCATGTGATGAAAGAAATATCTACCGGCTCGAGTTTACTGAGCTGTCTCACGATGGGATGGGATGGGATTTTCGGCTAAATATCGGAGCCAGTTCATCTCAGAGAAGTGAAATTTTCCAAAGTATCTGTATGTAATTTGTGCATTTTTATTCTGAAATTTGAAGGAAATCTATTCAGAATCAAAACAAATCTCCAATACCAAACATGTTATTTTCATAGTGCCTATACAACCACCTCGCTGGGGGTCTAATAACACCCCAGCCACCAGTCAGATTTTTGGACCGGATTTGGGGCCTTCGCGCACATCGCCGGAAGTGACATCATATATAGTAATATAGATGTTTAACGAAAATTTTGATTACTTTTCAAGTCTGCATAATACCTCCGTTGGCCTAGCGTTATAAAAAGAATTATCTGGAGATAATTTTCCCTGTTTATCTGGACAGAGCATATGAAAAGTAGTTCGCTCATGTGCAACACTAAAGGAGTCGTTTGGTCGGATTCAAACTGAACCGTGCGTTGGTTGGTTTCCCCTATACGTCATAGCAACGTAGTAAAGGTCAACTTCCGCTATTGGAGGCAGGGATGTTATTGGAGCCTGCGAAATGGAGCATGCGCTGTGGGGAGGTTGGTGCCTATAGTGACAATGTTACAAAATTGCAAGTCCAACGTCATTGTGCTTGAGGGGGGGGGGGGGACAACGACGACGATGTCTGCATTGATTTATTGGGTTGGCCATACCTTTCGCTGTATATTTTAGAGGACTTGTTATGCGAGACATCGCTTGTAGATGGCCGACGACCACAGTTCATTTTACAACTGAAAACTCAACTCCGCCATTGATGAGTTGGCAGCACGCACGAACACATGGGCACTCCTTTCGATTTTGACAGATCTCACAGGTTCCTACAATCCTGTGACAAGACAAAGTACAAGTTGCTCTTTTCCGATAAAATAGGCGTTTATTATCGTTCAAATCCATTCTGAGAACTTTTAGATGAAATATCAAGCCGATTTTCACAGTTTTAATGTCGGACTAATTTTTTCTCAACAGCGTAGGGATACGACAATTATGGCAATCTCGTATCAGTGGCCTCAAGTCGTAATTTACTGTATATCTGACATGGTGCAGAGATTCATAGAAGTCATTTCGTTTAAGACCATTCATGGTCAAATTGAGTTTTTTTTTCTGGCAAATTTAGGTTTTTAGCATGCTTTTGGCAGTGCAAATTGAGTTTAATCAAATTTTTGGGACCGTTTGCTGTATAATACATACACGTATAACTGGTACTGTGATACAAGCTGAGTAGCTCGCAGGTCCCCCGCCAAAAAGCTTGTCTGGAAATGGACTTCTCACACTGTCACACACGGGATATAATCACCATATATATTTTGTGTGATGGTAAATTGTTGCTAGGAGTGTGGTGTTGTTGATGTGAAGGAGATATAATTGTGAAGGACAATGTTGCAAATTGTCTATCCGGTGGCATAGTTGTGCCGAAAAATGAGTGACTTTCTTCTGAGATCCCAGCCATCTGCTAAGTTTGAAGTTAATCGGTTGAATTGTTCTCGAGATATCTCGTTCGCAAGATGGTTGGGATGGAAGGACGGTATGAGGGACGGAAGGACGTTATGAGGGATGGAAGGACGGATGGGTAGCTATTGATGTAAAGTCACCCTTCATATTTGAAGTTGATCGGCTGAATTGTTCTCGAGATATCGCGTTCACAACATAGTTGGGATGGATGGAATCTAAGATGGCTGATAGTGGCCACCTTGGATAACACAGTTTGGTGAAAAACAATTCCAGCCATCTTCTCACTGATGTCAAGTCACCCCCTAAGTTTGAAGTCAATCGGTTGAACTGTTCTCGAGATATCGCATTCACACCATGGTTGGGACGAACGGACGGATGGATGGAAGGACGCTCCGACGGATGGATAGACAGAAAATGTCACACCATCGTGTTCATAATTAACATTTTGGAGATGCATGGCAGCCATCTTGGTTAACACAGTTTGGTGAAAAACAATTCCAGTCATCTTTTTATTGATGTGAAGTCACTCCCCAGATTTGAAGTCGATCGGTTGAATTGTTCTCTAGATATCGTGTTCATAACATTTTGGAGATGGATGGAATCTAAGATGGCTGATGGGGGCCATCTTGGTTAACGCAGTTTGGTGAAAAACAATCCCAGCCATCTTCTCACTGATGTTAAGTCATCCCCCAAGTTTGAAGTCAATCGGTTGAACTGTTTGACATTTCGCTTTCACAACATTTTTGGGATGGTTGGAATCTAAGATGGCCGACGGTGGCCATCTTCGATAACGCAGTTTGGTGAAAAACAATCCCAGCCATCTTCTCACTGATGTCAAGTCATCCCCCCAAGTTTGAAGTTGATGAGTTTAATTGTTCTCGAAATATCGCGTTCACAACATGGTTCGAACGGACGGAAGGACGGACGGACGGACGAACAGACAGACGGGTAGTATTTCCAAGTCCCCCTCCCACTTGCGTATCGGGGGACAACTAAAGAATATTTAATTCTTTTATATTACTTTAGAATTAAATTATTTGATTTCATCACCTGTGCCCTATTGGCTTTCCACATGAAATTCAACCAGACAATATTTTAATTTCCACTTCAAGCAGATATCCAGTATTCTTTGAACTCTCATTGAACTTAAAATGGAGCGAGAGACAAGGGTGCAATCGGAAAATCTCCTGTTGATAAAACGCCTCAAGGGAATTTAACTCGACAAAATAAAATGGAAAGCAATAAAATAGCTTTTGTTCAACTAGATCAGCCTATACTTTAGCTGTCCGAATTGAGCAGCTTTTCCTTAACCTGCTAAAAGAATGACACCATGTAGACTACAGAGGCAGGACAAAAATGAAGTTCAGTAAAGGAATCAACCACATTAAAAAAAAGATCATTTTCAGATCGTCAAATGACAGTGTCGACTATCTGTGTGTTGTTTTGTTGTTGTTCGTGTTGATCACTTTCATTTTCGAAACTATTTTCAAAATAATCCAGTTGATTCATTAACTTTCAGTTGTTAATTTTTAAGAGTAGTCGTTTCAAGTAGACAGTTGTTGGTATTGGAATCGAAGTCCCCGGCAAAAACTGACAAAAACATCGGAAGAACTATTTACCCCTGGTATTGTAAGTGTACTTTCTTTGAAAAAAAAAGTTTTCCTCCCCTTAAATCAATTTGTTTCTGGAATAAATACATACACTATAGATATATGTTTGTTCTTCGCATTGTGTAAGAGAATAAATCAATAAATCAGTCATCCAATCAATAAATAAATGTGATAGTATACAAACATGATTTAGAAATTATATGCAAACTTAACATAGGAATTGGTGGATTTTATTAGACAAGGGGCATAACTCTGCAAAATACTTTCTGACACGACTCATTTTCAATAGGCATCTAGTTCAGGTCAAGAGAAACAACTGTTTCACGTTAGGATGTTGTATATGGAACGGTTATGAAATTATCACAATAACAAATCATAAGTGGACAAGGGGCATAACTCTACAAAATACTTTCTGACACGTCTCGTTTTCGATAGGCATCTAGTTCAGGTCAAGAGAAACAACTGTATCACGTTAGGATGTTGTATATGGAACGGTTCTGAAATTATCACAATAACATATCATAAATGGATTTTTATTTGTAAAAAGGGGCATAACTCTGCAAAATATTGTTTGAGAGGACTCATTTTCGATAGGCTTCTGATTTACGTGAAGATAAATAGATGTAACAAGTTTGGTTGCCATGCATGAAACGGTTCTGTAGATATCGCGGTAAGGGACAGACGGACGTACGGACAGCCGTACATGATGACAATACCCCTAGGCCAAAGTT